>BDSI01000154.1:0-192500 GCA_003117195.1 Eudorina sp. 2006-703-Eu-15 | reverse complement strand
CGGCAAGCCGGAGGAGGACGTCCCGGCCGGCGTGGGATGCTCACCTGCTCCCAGCGCCTCCGCCGTGTCAACGAGGCGCTTGCGATGAACAGGGTCCAGGACTCCGCGGGCCTCCCAGAAGCTGTCCAGCAGCTGCCGCGCGGTGCTCCTCACCGCTGCCCTGGCGACCACGGTGCATCGGCGCACGCCGGGCTTCAAGTCACCCAGGTTAGAGCGCACTAATTGGCGTCCTTGTAACATAGTGATACGTGTTACGTTGGTGCAGTGCCGTAGTGCGATAAATGAGTAGATATTGTGTTGATGATGTAAGCGTTTTTATCATCGGGCATGAGCGCGCGCAACGTCCATGGTCGCGTCTGGTGCAATATGATACAAAGACGTATGCAGTAAGAAGCAACTCTCATACGAAGAGGAAAAGGTTGAACGTTTGCTGACAGATGTCGTACGGTATTTCAAGGCAAAATCACCCAATGTTCTCATTTCTGATCAGTTCATACCGCAATAAACTTTCAGGCTACACAGAAATTCAACGACACACAAGCGCTCCATGATCGCTTGGAAGCGATCATGTGCGCTCTCTGTCTCGCTCTCGCCTACACAACATCCCTAGCGCGGCGGCCGTGACGTTCGCTTCACATCCGCACCAAACATCCAACCTCACCCAATTCGCCCCCCCCCCACACACACACCGCTGCCGCACCCGCTACGGGTCCATCCCTCCATGGCTCTCAGCTCTCGGGGGCTGCTGCGCGTCCGCGCGCAGGCGGACGGCAGCCAACCCGGGCCCCCAGGCTCCCCGCCGCGGCCCACCTGCCCCACCAGCCACCCCGCCGGCCACCCGGGCGGCGGGCCCCGCCGACTCGTGCTGGTGGCGAGCAAGAACCCGGTCAAGGTCAACGCCGTCGAGCGGGCCCTGCACCGGTGCTTCCCCTCCCTGGAGCTGCTCGTCCAGGCGCGCAACGCGCCCTCCGGAGTGCCGGACCAGCCCCACGGGGACGAGGAAACCCTCGCCGGGTGCGGCATGCGGATGACTGGGGGTGACTGGGGGTGGAGGCTGCGGTGCAGTCCTGATGGGCCCTGGGTCGGCCCCGTGGGCGCTGCATGCCGGCCAGCCAGTCGTGTTCTCGTTGTTTCGGGAGCCCTAGGGGGACCTCGCCTAAACGTCTCCGCACCCGGCGGACCCTGCCCTTGCTCGGCCCCAGCCTGTCCGCCGCGCCAACCGACCCGCACCCACCGCCCACCGCCCATCGCCCGCCCGTCCCGTGCCGTCCCGTGCCGTCCCCGACTCAAACCCGCAGCGCACGGAACCGCGTCGCGGCGCTAAGCGGCCACGTCATCAGCAGCTCCACCAGCACGGCGCAGGGCGGTTGCGAGGGCACCAGCAGCAGCGGCTGCACGGGCGGCGGCAGCAGCAGTACCAGCAGCAGTACCAGCAGCAGCACTGGCAGCGTCACGGCGGCCAACACTGGCGATGACTCCGCGGACGCCGCAGACGTGCACCTGCTGGTGGCCATAGAGGGCGGTGTGGGCCCGGCTGCGGCCCCGGGTCAGGCGGGCGCCCTGGAGTGCTTCGCTTGGGTCTGTGTACGGGATCCGTACACCGGTGAGATGCCGTACGCTCAGGCTCGAGGTCCTCGGTGCGGCGGGGGCGGGATTGTATTTTTCCTTTTACGCGCAGCGGACGGGGTCCGGGGTTTGGTCCGCGTGAATGCTCCTCACGCGGTAGGGTGTAGGGGGAAAGGGGGAAAGGGGGGGCCGCGAGGAGGGTCACGTTGCCCGGGGTTCAGTCAGAAAGCATCCCCGATGCTCTCGGTGACTGGGATTGGGGCAGGGCTGGGGGCCAGCCCTGAGGGGGAGGGGGGCGGGGGCCCTGTAGTAGGGCTCGCCTGTTGTCCGGTCGCGTTGTTGCCTTGTACGCGACGACGTAACGGCACGCTTAGCATGGACGGAGGGATTTGAGGGTGCCACCTTGCCGGCAGCAACTGGGGGTCTGGCCTGACAGATGGAGTACGGACGTACGGTGTACGGCGGGGTTCGTACAATCCGCGGTGTACCTCAAGCGTGTTCGTCCGCAGGTGTGATCGATCTTGGCGCTCCTTGCGGTGTGTCTCGGCGTCCAAGCGGGAGCTCGATAGGATCCCGCGGATTCGGATTTGACCCACACACCACTGGTCCGGTGTCGGCGCCGCTGCCCTGACCATTGCCGATATCCCCCTGACGAGCCTGAACTGCCGTACTGTCACGCTGCCTACACTGTACGACAGGTGCGGAGAGCACGGCGCGGTCAGCGTCGTTCGCACTCCCGCGGGCGCTGTCGGAGCGGATGACGAGGGACGGGATGGAGCTGGGGGATGCGGATGATGCTGTGTTTGGGCGGGTGGGGAGCAAGGCTGGCTCCGGAACCATCGGCAAGCTCAGCAATGGCGTTCTGGACCGGACAGAGTACTACGTGCAGGCGACCGTGTGCGCATTGCTGCCATACATGCAGCCGCAGTTTTACGGCGAGCAGTATGGGAGGTTCGTGGAGCACGGTCGCGGCTGGGGCACGGCTGCGGGGCGGTCACAAGGTTCCATGGAAGTCGTTTAGAAGAAGAGTGTGATTACTTCATTTTGACGGTATGCGATCAGGGTTGCACAAGGCCGACCGTGGGAGCTTCAGCGTCCGGACACGCTCAGGAAACACGCCTGCTTGGGGAGGATGGAGACATACAAGATTCTCTGAACAAGGCTATCTTTCTTCTTGTTGTTAGTCAGGTCAGGGTCCCTTTACAAGCTGATGTAAGTTCGCTCGGTGGCTCTTATGCGTTTCAGCACTTCGAGCGTCTTAAACTATTGTAAAAGGAGTAGGGCTTGTAACGATTACAAGAGGGCGCAGAAATCGAGGCATTTGATGCACACTGCCGTTCGCCTTCGTTGTTGCCGTTGGTTTAACGTTTTGTCCGTATCATCACGACGGCCCAGACAGACTCAGTGAACCTAAAGCCTCTCTGATGATAGCTCCTTGTAATACGCTTTGCTACTATCCTATATATCTTGACCCGAGTGACAGTGTCTATCAACTAGCTACAAGTAGAGCCTTCTAGAATATAATTTGGTCCTGACACCGGATAGGTCTATTTTCCTTTGAATTCCCGTTATCAAATTGCATAACGTTGCGTAAGAAGCGGCAGGACCTTAGAGCAACGGTTCCAAGTCTTGTAGCTGTAATTTCCTAGCAAGATGGGAGCAGGATGCTCAAACGAGAAATCTGCGGATGCAGAAACGGTGAGATCGACAGTGTCAGACGCACTTGTCGCCTCGCGCCTTCGACAAGGGTTGGCGGTTTCCCTGTCCCGCTGCAGGCCGCACCCATGCAACGAACCAAATCAGGAAAACCTGAGGAAGCAAAGCCGCCGGCGCAGGCTCCAGCGCCGGGTCCAGCGCCAGTCGCCCCGCCCGGTCCCGCGCCTGCACCCTCGCAAGAGGTCGACTTGCAGGAAGTCGAACGGGAGCACGGGCAAGAGAGAGACCCCGCAGCGCGCTTGGAAGCTCTCAAGCGGTGCTTCCAAGCGCTGGATAAAGACAAGTCGGGGTGAGCGCAATCCGCATTGCTGGCCCGTCCCTGCGCCCCACCCCCTAGTCCACCCCGAGCCATCCCATCCCAAATCCCACCACCCCGAACCCCCTCCTCGTGCACCCAGTACCCCCGGGGGCGGCCCCGACTGCCGTACGCAAGTCCATGAGCGTCAGGTGTTGCGCGCATAAGGCCCCCGCTTTGGGACCCCATCCATCCGCGACCCCATCCCCGCACCTGGGCCGACATCCGCTGAGCCGGGGGGCACTGAGCCGGGGCATATGCCGCCAGGCCAGGCGCCGGAACCCATGTGCACGTGCACATGCGCGACCAGGGCCGGCCGAGTCGGGCAAGGGCATTACGATGCGCCGCCGCGGAGGTCCTGCGGCTGCCGTGGAGGCCCTGCGGCTGCCGTGGAGGCCCTGCGGCTGCCGTGGAGGCCCTGCGGCTGCCGTGGAGGCCGACCCACCGTACCCTGCCCCGCAGCCGGAGATCGCACACAATACAGTCAGTGTCCTCCCAGCCCGATGCGCCACAAGCAACCGCGGTATCGACTGTGCTCCCCTGACACCATTAATCCCATTTGTTGGATGCCGCCATCCTGGTCGCACGTTCCGCAGGTCGATTGATGCGAAGGAGATTAAACAGTACTTGTTCAAGACGGTGGGTTACCTAGGCTACTGACCGGTCGGCGGCATGTCGGTGGGCTGCATGCTGCGCCGGGGGTCAGTGCGACAGGCGTTAGGATGAGAGAGAAGAACACGACACGCCCGCTGAAAAGCACCGGGGCACTGCAGTCGGCAGCCGGCGAGGAGGAGCACGGGGAGGGGCCCGGGGAGGGGCCCGGGGGGAGGGGGGGCGGGCGACCAGCCCCGGCCCCCCCTTGTCTGTAATGGCAAAGGGGGCGGCGGAGCGCCAATAAGCGGACTGGAGTCAGTCAAGGGGGGAGAGGGGCTTGCCGAAGGTCTCACCATCACCACCACCACCACCACCGACATCACCACCGACACAACCATCACCACCACAACCCCACCACCATCACCAACACCGCCAGCATCTCTGGCTGACTGTGCGGCCGCGTCGTCCCTGCGCTCCTGCTCCCACGACCGCCTTGGCCGCGGGACCCTGGCTCCTGCCCTCCGACGGGCCGCTGCTCCCCTCCCATGTACCCCCCCCCCCCAGGGAGTCAACGTGTCCCACATCTCCATGAAAGCTGAGGAGCTCATGCGCAAGATGGACGTCAATGAGGACCAGCTCATCTCCCTGGAGGAGTTCACGGACATGGTGCGGACAGAACCGAAACCCTAAACCCCTTGGCTCGGGAGGGGCTCCCCTGGGGTTCTTTGGGGAAGAGGGAAGAGCCGGCTGGCGGCCGCAGCGCCGCTGGGGCGACTGCGGAGAGGCCGGAGTAGAAACACGACAAGACCCGGGGTTTAGGGCGCCGCAGCAAAAGGGGGCGGGGGGCGGCAGTTCCTGCGACGATGCGCTGGCACTGGCACTGCCACCGTAGGGCGCGTGTCAGTGTGTGCTGGGGTGGGGGAAGGGGGTTGGGGGGAACGCCCCTGCTCCCGCCCTGACTGGTCTGGGGGTGTGTTAGCCATGCGAGACGCCGCTGCGTGGGGACAGGATGGTGTCAGTGTGCGTTATGCGACCCCTGGGCCCCCACCCCCCGCGTGTGTGTATGGGGGGAGACGTTGCAGGGCTGCCGGCCGCGTCCGTGCTATGGAGGCAGCGGCCCCCGGTCAACATGTCCGGCCATGCCATGCCATACCATCCCATGCCATGCCTGCACGGATCAAACTATAATGCGCCGCGTTGGGACCTGCTGCCGTCCATGCTGCTGTATCCTAGTTGTGAGCCAGCCAGCCAGCCAGCCAGCCTGCCTGCCCCCTTATGTGGACCAAGACAGCGTCCTCCGTTGGGGCACCACCCGCCCACCCGCCGGCCCTGGCACCCCACGACCCGGCCGTTGGTGTGCCCTTGGCCCCCCCCCTCCACGGCTTTCCTCCTGCTCCTGGTCCCCCCCCCCCCGCCCGCCGGCCGCAGATGGAGGCGCTCCTGTCCGAGAAGGCGGATGAGGACCTGGAGGTGTGGGTGGCGGAGGTGGTGTTCACCGCCAGCAGCCGCAATGTGGTGGGCTTCGGCAACAGCCTGGGGGAGGTGCTGTCCAATCTTGAGTTCACGGACGACCAGGTGGGGAATGGACTGCGGGGAGAAGGGATGGGGCCGGGGGGGCCGGATAGGGGGGGTTGGGGGGAGGGAAGGGAGAGGATAGGGGGAGATGGCGGTGGTGGTGGTGGGGGCTGCGGGGGTGTTTGGAGGAGGTGGTGGTGGTGGTGAACAGAGCATTGGTAGACGGCACGGACTGGGATGCCATACACCACAAACGAGCAAACCAGCCCAGAGGCACCCAGCCCCCCCGCAGGGTGTGAGGTGGTGGGGTGCGCTCACATGCTCCTCTTGGGTGGGACATGGGCCCCAGGGCATCCGGCGGATGGACCCGTGGGTCTGCCCTGCCCGGGGGTAGGGGGGAAATATAGGGCATCGGTTGACATTGTGAACATTGGGGGTAGGGGGGAGCTAAGGGAGGAGGGAGGGGTTGCAGCTTCCACTGCGCGCTGGAAAGCTTCCACCTGTCATACATGGTGAAGGGACAAAAAAGGACAAACAATCAGCCTAGCCTAACCCAGCCTAGCCGAGCCCAGCCCCATCGTTTCCCCAAGCCGGGGCCGACCGCCGACCGCATCCGGCTGGGACCCGCTGACCCCGTGGACTGCCCTGCCCTGCCTCGGTCCTGTCCTGCCCTGCTCCCCTCCCCCCCCCTCAGGTCGCCAAGATCAAGGTGTTGTTCAAAACCCTCGACAAGGACAAATCAGGGTGAGTGGGCGTGGAGTGCCCAGGCAGGACGTCGGTCTGTGGAAGCCTGCCTGCCGGCAACCTGGGGGCCGCGAACGGACACGCTACGCCGCAACAGCCCAATAAAGAGGCCCTGCGGTTCATGCTGGAGACAGGGGACCCCGGTTGTGGGTGCGCGTAGGGGCGCTGCGGAGGGAGCTGTGGGTACGCGACGGGGCTCGATGGGGACCGTGGCTTCCCAAGCCCCGAGTGGCTGCGGCTGCGGTTGGGGGCCGGATCAGGTGGTCGGTCAATCGGCCTCTTCGGAGGTTGCCTGGTCCTGGGGTCTGGGGTCTGGCAGTTCACGTGCGAAAAGCGTCGGGCGGTGCGGTACAGCGGCAGCCAGCTTCCGGCAACGCAAACGGCAGGCGGCGGCGGATGCGGATGGTTTGGCTCCGGGGTGCAGCGTGCTTGCTGCCCACGCCACCTCGTGGCGGCGTATGGCCCGGGGTCTCGCGCTGCGCCGCACACCCGCTGGGTTGGGATGGGGGGCGGGGGCGAGGGTCTGTGGGAGCCGCTGAGGTGGCGGCTGCGGTCGCGGGGCGCTGCAGCTGCAGCTGCACGCCTCTGCACTCTGCCATGCGCAGGCGCATCTCTCTAAGCTGTCGGGGTGGGAGGGGGAGGGGGAGGGGAGGAACACACAATGGGTCGGACGCCCTCCCGCCCTTGGGGTTGTGACGGAAGGGGGGGGGTAAACGGTTCAGAGATGAACCGGTGCATCTCGCGACCCGCGCTCCAGGGCTCCGCTCGCACTCGCCTCCTTACTACCCGCCATCGACAACCCCCCGCCGGCCCCGCCAACCCGGTGGGGTCAGTCGAGTCGCATCCTCTCTTGGTCGCATCCTCCCTTGGCGCTGGCGCCGACCTCTACAGCCCACTGCTCCCCCTCACTGGCCCCTCTGCTGCCCCGCGGCGCAGGTTCGTGGAGCTGCACGAGCTAAAGCTGATGCTGGGCAAGTCGGTGAGTCGCGAACCCCGGCTGTCGCCTATCGGTGGCGGGAGGTGGGATTGCGGCCGTGTGTTTTGCCCCGGCCCCCCCTCCCCCCTCAGATGTGGGCGTGTGGGCTGAGGCGGGGGGGGGGCGGCCGGAGGCGAAGCTCGCCGATCAGGAGGACTGTTGCTGCGGAAGCGGTTCGAAGCACGGGGGGAGGCCCGTTGCCATGGGGACAGGCGGGTTGGTCCTTGGTCGCTGTCCCGCCTCCGCCTCCCCTCAATCTGTCCCCAGACGACCCGCACTTCGCGCCTCCACGCCGCAGCCCATCATCCCGGCCTGTTCCTGACCATCAGAAACAACAACCCATTTCTGCCACTTGCCCATGGCAGCAGTGGCTCTCCTCCCACCAAAAGCACCGCCCCCAGTGCGGCACCCACCCACCCACCCACCCACCTGCCGCTCAGGGCGCCCAGCGCGTCTGTCCCGCCATGTGCACGGGGCGCAACCCCCGGCGTCACCCAGGTGTCTCTCACCCCCCTTCCTCACCCATCCCCCTTCCTCACCCACCCACCACCGATAACCGTCGAACACCACACCCAGCCGGGACCCGCCATCCGCGCCTTGCAGTTGGTTACTCATGTCACACTCTGATGCCCCCGGACTCACTGCGCGGTCCGTGCCTCGCCGCTGTGCCCCCTCTCCCCCGGGTTCCCGCCGCATCAGGGGGTGGACATGGAGCAGCTGTCCGACGAGGTCATCGCCATCATGGCCAAACTCGACAAGGTGGGCGGGCGGCGCGGGGGGGTGCGTGGGTGGGTTGTAGGGAGGCGGCGCGAATGAGGGCAGTCGATGGGAGGGCTGGGAGGAGAGACACGGAGGAGGTGAAGGCGATGGGGAGGGTCACAGCTGCCAGCGGCGCGGCGCTCACTGTGGGGGCCGGAGGGGTGGGGGAGTGTGGGATATGGGGATATGGCGGCAGACGGGGTTCCGAAGCCCCCTTTTGCAGACTGGCAGACTGGGCAACTTGAGCGTCCTGGCCCAACGCGTCTCCGCGAGTTAGCGGCGCCGAGAGGGTGTGTGACGGGTTCAGCACATGACCCGTCCCGTGTCACATCACACTAGCACACTCCCTTTCCTGCCGATCAACACACCAACAGCGGCATCGACCCTCCATCCGCCACTGACCGCATGCGGGCACGGGGTGGATCCCGGACTGAGGACGCTTCGGGCCGACGTACACTCACACCCGCATCCGCCTCATCGCCATCATCCACGTCCGGGCCCAGTCATGAGGGTACCCCCCCCCGTGGCTGATGCCCCGCGACCACCGTCGTCCAGCACTGGTATCGTACTGCCGGACTGCCCAGCGAGCTCACCGCCCTCCTATCAGTACGATACACTATCAGTACGATGCACAACACGTGCGCCTCTTACTGTACGATGTGTACGGCGGTTCGGGGGCGCCGTCAGCTCGGCCGCTCCATGTACCGTCCCACCTTTACGTAACACGTGCTGCAACTCGCACCCACCCCTGCACACCGCACCATTGGTATGCATGGCTGGAGCTAACCACGATCATCTCGCGAAAATATGGAAATCCCAACGCTTTTACCGTACGTTACGTGTCGTACAGCATGATGCCGTACAGCATGATGCCGTACAGCAAGACGCCGTACAGCAAGGCTGCGTACAGCAAGACGCCGTACAGCAAGGCTGGAGCCCTCTCAACTGCCACCTTGGGGATCCGCTCCGCGCCCTCGGAACACGTTCACTGACGATCCGCCCGTACCCCAAAAAGACCTCCTTCCCCAACACGCCTTTTCCTCTCCCCCCCTTCCACACACACACACACGCATTCACACACATCCCCGCAGAACGGCGACAACAAGATCTCGACGCAGGAGTTCTACGTGACGCTGTCCGCCATCCGCAAGTCCTTCCGGTCCGACCTCGAGTTCGAGGGCCTGCTGGACAACGTGCTGTCGGTGGCCCAGGCGCCCGAGAAGGCGGAGGAGAAGCCGGCGCTCACGGAGGTGCTGCTCGCGGAGGACTTCTGAACCGCCGGAGGGCCGATAGGGGCCGATCCGCGCCGGAGGCGGAGGGCCGATAGAGGCCGATCCGCGGGAGGCGGAGGGCCGGCCGTCCGGGGGTCCCGGGGATACAACAGCTTGCCCCGGAACGCCGGGAGGGTTCTTCTCCCTCACTGGTTCAAGACGACTTTTGTTATGACGTTCGTTGCCTGCGACGTTACATAGGGGCCATGCAACTCATGGTCGCCGACACCGAGCGCTGAAATCGCACTGCACATTCCCGCAAATTGAGTACTCACGTCTTGATACCGATCCATACACCGACTGAGGCATTTTTGGTCGTTGCTGCTGAGCGAGCTTCCGGGGTTGGTAATGCACACCTTGAAACACTTGTCGCGGACGGTCTGCGGGACCGCAGACATTGGAATACTGCTCCGGGCGCCGGGACGAGAGTGTGCGAGTGACTCACCTGGTAGAACTCTTGTACCATCTGCATTTGCAACTGTGTTTTTACCTGTACAGGCCCACGGGGCATGGCGATGAGGTGGTTATGCCAGAGTGTTCTATAGTTCTGTAAAGAGCTGATGGCGCACGCTGTGATTTTAATCGCACCTGTTCCATAATCGTGTGATCATCTGCTTTGGCGCCTGGCGCACCGAACCCAGCGCCACCGAAGCTCATTTTGTGGCTCCGATGAAACAAAAATCACTGTGGAAATCGTCAGCGCTGCAAACGGACGTAAAAAATATTGATGCTAACAGACCTATGCCTCGAAACCGGGTTAGGTTCGAAGGGAAAGGTTACCGTCGGCTCCAGCTTGGTCTCAAGACCGTGTCGTACGAGGAAAGAATCCGAACTATGTCTGGCAGTGTTCGCGGCCACAGAATCCCTAGCGCAGCGTCACATTTGGCTCCTCACAATGACGTGACACTTGCGACATAACATGGAGGCCGCTGCAGGCCAGCTGCGCCTCGACCAGGTTTTCCCACTACCTTCCGACAGAGACGGAACCCTTGACCGCCTCGACAGTGACCGGACTAACATAATCAATAACCTTAAAAATATATATTTAACAGGAGAATGTGCGCAACACGCGCATGGCGGGCGAACAGCCCCGTTTCCGTCGTTGCCATCCCTTGCCCAGGCGCGCTGGCCCAACGAATGCCACCGCGCCGAACTGTTGGATCTTCTGGAGGCCACTTATCGACAGCTATCGGTCTGCACAGGACGCGACTGGCCCCATCAGGTCCGTCTGAGGAACTGTCGCATTTCGGGCACAACGACCGTGACGGTTGCCGCAGCGACGATGGCCGTTGCACCTGCTCCGACCCAGATCCGGGTTCCAGGATCAGATCCGCAAAGCAGGACACCATCCCAAACCTGTGCACGTACCATTATTTTTCGGGCGTTGTGTTTTCACTGAATAGCAGTACATCGCCTAATATGCATTGGACGGATTCACTGCTTCCTAGCCCACGATAAGGCCACCCGACACCACAACGCCCAAACCCTACACACATACACACACCGCCCTTTTTCCCCCACCTGCTTTCCTCCCGTACAGTCCGCACCCACGTCGTCTGTGTCGTACGTGGTGGCCTCGGAGAGCACGCAGGAGGGTACGAACGGCCGGTACGAGCCGCTGCCGCACGTGACCATCAGGCCCCCGGGGCTGGTGGATCGCCGGGGGCCGCAGGCGGAGGCGCTTGCGGACGTCATACACAGCACGGTGGGTGGCTAGGGTGGATACCCGGCTGGCTGGCTGGCTGGCTGGCTGGCTGGCAGGCCGGCAGCGGTCTCTCAGCGCTTGCCTGCAGGAGGAGGAGGAGGAGGAGGAGGTCGGGACCATGGGGGCGGTGGCTGCAAGCTGCGGTGGCGGGTTCGGGGCCTAATCAGAGCTGGCCGCCATACAAGGAAGACGGAACAAGGAGTTCCGTCGGCAAAGTTCCGTCGGCTCAGCACTTGTCCATCAAAGCCTGGTGGCCTTCACCCGGTCTCTCGTCACCTGGGCGGGTGGGGACATGGGGACTGCGTGGGATGCCGTGTCCCCCGGTGATGCCGCCTCCTGTGCCAGGCGGGACGTCCAAGCCGCCAGCCCTGCTTGGAACGCCCCCCACCCCCTCTTTGTCCATAAAGACAGCGAAGCCGCAAAAGGACAACCGATAACCGATAACCGCCGATGTTGTCATTGACGAAGACGGCCCCTCCTGCCACACGCACAGGGCACAGCCGTGGCGGTGATGCCGTGGCGGGCGGAGAACTCGGTGCGGGAGTACCTGCTGGGGGGCCCCCGGCGGAGGGCGCTGCTGGCGGCCATGGGCGGCGTGATGTACGACAGTAAAGGTACGGCGACCCTTGGGGGTGGGGCTGGCCACCAGCACATGCAAGTTGCCGCTCTGTGAGGAGAGCGACCGGGGTCCCCGGGGCGCTGCGCGGACTGGCTGGCTGGCTGGCGGGAGGGGGGAAGGGGTCAAAAACCAAAACCAAAACCCAAACCAAAACTAGGAGAAACCTGGATACCCGGCAGAGGGGAATGTGCGGCTCGAAAGCCTGACCGGCGCGCCGGCGGTGTTTCCAGCTCCTTATCCACTGCTGGAAGACAACCACCTCCCGGGACAGCGCTGGCGGGTGGCCGTCCAGGACCCGCCGGGGCCTGTTGGGCGCCGACCCGGGGGCCAACGACCCCAGCGACCCCAACGATCCTACGACCCAAACGACCCAACGACCCAACCGGTCCCGCCCTGGGCCCCCATCTTGCCATGCCCGCCACCTGTGACGTCGGACCCCTTTCCCCTGCCGTCCTGCCGCCAGCGCTCCCCGACGTGCTCCCCGAGCTCCGAGACCACGTGTTCGTAGTGCTGCACTACCACTGGGACGGACAGACGCTGAGGCCCTGCCGCAGCGCGGAGCCACAGCCGTCGTCGTCGCAGCCGTCGTCATTGCTACAGCAGGCACAAGCGCGGCAGCAGCCGGCCCCGCAGCAGCAGCCGGCCCCGCAGCAGCAGCAGCAGGGCCAGGCGGCGGTGGCGAGTGCGGCGGAGGGGGCGGCGGCGGAGGAGGCGGTGGCTCCCTCAGGCGCCTCCCCCCGGAATCGACTCCCGGATATCGGCCCTGATCCGGGGGTGGCGGCGGGAGCCAGCGTCTCCTACAGCGGCGGGATGCCCCCCCTGGCGGAGCCCGGGTCGGGGCTGGTCCCGGAAGGACCCGGGTGCTCCGTGGAGGGCAGCAATGTGCAGGTGGGGGGGAGGGGTGGGGGTGGGGGGGATTCCTGGGGGAGGTGGAGGTGGTGGTAGTGGTGGGGGTGGGGGTGGGGGTAGTAGTGGGGTTTGTAGTGGTGGGCGTGAGGCGGGGGGGTTGGGGGTAGTAAATTGATGACTTTGAGGCCGGGGCGGGTCATTGCCGGGTTGTGCTCCGCATCTGTTGCCGTCACACACCGGCCCGCCCAGCAACCTTCCTGCGCCCCGGTCATTCTGGGCTGGCTTTTGCTTTTGACGTTCGCTATCCGGGTGCTGCACCTCGTACGGCACATCGTTGGTGTGCGCCGCGGTTTCGGTTCCCGGATCAACCTCGCGCGCCCAAGCGCCCCCTGGCTGCCGTACTGCACCTCCTTACGCCCCGCCGTACCGTGTTTGCACGACGCGCCTGGCCCCCCGCAGCTTGGCATCCTTGTCCGCAAGGGGGTGGGGGGCACGTACCCCTTCCAGGCCGCTCATAAGGCCCTGGAGGCGAGGGGCCTGCTGCCGCTGCTCCGACCCGCGAGGGCTGCCACCGCCACCGCCACCGCCGTTGCGCCTGCTCGCTTTCAGACGCCGGGCGGCCGCGGCGGTGGCGGTTCCGGAGGCGGTAGTGGTGGTGGCACCTCTGCTGCTTGTGCCGACGCTGCTGGTGCAGCCGCGCGCTCACTTCCGGCAGCAGTAGCAGGAGCGGCAGGAGCAGGAGCAGGGGCAGCAGTAGCAGAAGCGGCAGTAGCAGAAGCGGCAGGAGCAGGAGCGGCAGGAGCAGACGGGCCTAGTGGTGGGAGTGCTGCAGGCGCCGCTGCGGCTGCAAGCGTTGGCGGCGGCGGCGATGGCGGCGAGAGTACCGGCGGAGGTCCGGGTGCCGCGGACGCCTTCCCGCCCGCCCTTGTTTGCAACCCATCCTGCACTACATCTCCCCCACCCCTGCCGCCCCTACCATCCACTGGTCAGGATCTCCGTACATTGGATGCCGCTCCAGGGGCAGCGCAGGCTGTGGCCGCCACCGGAAGAGACTGTACAGCAGCCAGCGCGGGACGGCGTGACGGGGTAGCGGCGCCGACCCACGGGCCGACACGCGCGACCGCCGCGTCGCCATTGACCCGTGGGTCGCCGCCAGGGCCGCCGGCAGCGGCGGCGGCGGCGACGGCAGCTGCCACCGCGGCCGCCAGCACAGGTCCGGCGGCAGACCTGCCCGCTACCAAGGCGAGAGCTGCGCAGCCGTCTCTGTCGTGCAGTCGTACAGTGCCGTACTCTGCGCCGCTGGTGCCGCCGGTGTTCCCCGCCCGAGCAGCCATCTCGCCCGCCGCCGCGCGCAGCTCGGCCCGGAGCTGGCGGCGCTCCATGACCGCCTACGCTGCCTCGGCGGCGGCGGCGGCGGCGGCGGCGGTGACGGCCGCCGGCGCTCTCCCTGGAGTCGCAGCATCGGCCGCACCAGGGTCGACCCAGGGACCCCCAGCAGCACCTGACGGCGGGGCGTCACCACGGCCCCCCTGGAGCGACACGACTGGCGGGGCGGCAGCGGGGGCGGCGGCGGCGGCGGTGGCAATGGAGGTCTGCCGCGACGGTGGCGGCGATGGTGGAAGCCGGGGAGGCGTTGGCGGCATCGGTGCTGGCGCACGTGGGTTCAAGTTGGGAGGAGGCGAGGCTGCAGCGGCTTGTCGCCAGCTGGTGGCGGCGGCGGCGGAGGAGGATGGTCGGGGAAATGTTGGCTCCAGGGGGCCGGCTGAGGGTCGATCAGGGCCGCCGCCCAGCGGGACATGTGGGGCGGCGGCGCCCGCCGGCGGTCAGACGGCGCCCGAGGTCGAGGCGGGGGAGACGCAGATGGAGACGGCAGAGGCGGAGGTGGCAGCCGAGGTGGCAGCCGAGTTGGCAGCCGAGGTGGAGGTGCGGGCGAGGGAGGTGATGGGAAGCTCCCCGGTGGGGCAGGCCGCAGAGGCCCTGTCCCTGTCCCTGTCAGAGCAGGAGGAGGAGCAGCAGGAGGAGCAGGAGGAGGAGCGGAGGCATTCAGAGGCGGCAGTGGTTCCAGACGTGATGATGGGGGCCGCGATCCAGGATCAGGATCAACCGAATGACTACCTGGATCCAGCGGTTTCGGAGACTGAAGACACGGAGCTCGCAGCGCAGGGCTTGTCGGCCGCACCGGGGGGGCAGCAGGACGTGGGAGAGCGAGGGCAGCGCCCGATGGCGGAGGACGAGGAGGAGGAGGACGAGGAGGAGGAGGAGGAGGACGGCGAGGAGGAGGAGGAGGACGGCGAGGAGGGCCAGAAGCGTCAGGAACGCGAGGAGGAGTTGGAGGAGGAGGAGCGCGAGGAGGGGGAGGAGGAGGAGGCGGGGGAGGAGGACGACGTGGCGAGCATGGATGTGGAGGAGGTAAAGGCGGCCGCGGACAGGGACCCCGGGGCGGATGCGGCGGCAGCAGCGGCGCTGGCGGGGACTGCCGGCGGCCGGGAGGACGTGGGGGGCGGCAAAGGAGGCAACGTGGAGATGGAGGTTGACGGGGGGCCGTCGGTGGCCGGGCGGGGCGGCGGCCCGGGGCGGCCCCGGTCGCCGCAGGCGGTCGCGGGACGGGGCGCGGGTGGGCTGCTGCTCGCGGCGGCGGCGGCGGCGGCGGCGGCGGCGGCGGCGGCGGCGGCGGCGGCGGCGGCGGCAGCAGCAGCGGCGGCGGCAGAGACGCCGACGGGGGTCGCTGGGTTGGTCGCGGGGACGGATCCTACCGGTGGTGCGCCCGCTGGCGGCGGCGGCGGCGGCGGCGGCGGCGGCGGCGGCGGCAAAGGGTCCGTTGACCTCGGCGCTGGGTCCGCATCGGCGTCGACACCCGCAGCAGTAGCTGCAGCAGCTGCAGCAACAGCAGGAGCGGCAAGTTCGGCTGCTGCTGCGGCCACCGGCGCCGCGGGGACAGCGGTGGCGAGGGCGCTTGGCGGCTATCCTGTACGACAGATCTCGTCAGTGCCGTACTCAAGCGCGGGGGCCGGCGCGCCCGCCAAGCACGCTGCTACTGCTCTCGGAAGCGGTGGAGGCGGCGGAGGCGCCTCCGCCGCTGCCGCCTCCAAGGCCCTCAAGCTGTACAGCTACTGCTGCCGGCTGGAGCTGTACGTGGACGAGCAGATGTGGCGCCGTACCAGCAAGCCCGGCCGTGACCTGCTGTACACTGCCGTACAGTCGGTGGAGCGCCGGCTGCATGACGCCTTTAACAAATGGAACCACGAATCACTTGTACGGCACTGCGCCGGGCTGGTGGCCTTTTTCGGCGGCGGCGGCGCCGCCGCTGCTGCTGCCGCGCCTGCGGTTGAGAATGAGCAGCAGCGGCAGCAGCAGCAGCAGCAGCAGCAGTCACTCTTGCTGCAGCACCAGCAGCAGCAGCAATCACTCTTGCTGCTGCAGCTGGCAGCAGCATACCAGCAGTCTGTAGCGTCGGCGGCGCTTTCAGCACCCCGGCCGGACATGGGTCCCCCTCCTCCTCCCCCGGCCCCGGGCCCTGGCTTCCCCGCTGCTGCTGCTGCTGCTGCCGCACCTGCAATCTCCAGCGTGGGGACGCCAGCTCAGCTCCCGTACAGTGCCCGTACACCATCTTCATCTTCGTCATCAGCATCAGCATCATCCGTACCAGCACCAGCACCCGGGTCGGCGCCGCCAGCGTCGCCAGCTGCTGCTGTGGCGGCAAGCCGTGGCGCCGGCGGCGCCGCCGACGCCGGCGGCGCCGGCGGCGCGGCGGAGGACGCTGCAGGCCGCGACGACGCCGGCGGGGGCGGTGCCGGCCGTGCTCCGTCTTCGTCTTCGTCTTCGTCGCAATTTCCTTCGTCGTTGGGGTTAATGTCTGTCGGTGCTCACCCATCTAGCTGGGAGGAGCCCGCAGTAGCGGGCAGCGCGGCGGCGGAGGCGGCGGAGGCGGCGGAGGCGGCAACCCAAACGGCGCCGGAGACGCCAGCGCTGGGGCCGCCGCGGCTGCGGCCCTCCGGGCCATCATTTTCGTCGCCACCCTCACCTCCACCTCCACCCGCGCACATCTCGCCACCGGGCGCGGCCGCCGGCGTGACCGTGACCGCAGCCACGACCGCCCCGTCTCCCTCTAGCAGTAGTGGTATGGCGCCGGCCCAACTGCCGCCGACGACGACGACGACGGCGACGGCGACGGTGACGGCGATGTCCGCCGCCGGGTCGTGCCTGGCCATGCCGGCGGCGGACGTGGCGCCGGCGGCGGCGGATGCCGTACGAGCTTGGCCCGCCAGCAGCGGAAGCAGCCGTTGGGCCACCACCGCCACCGCCACCACCCCCGTCACCTCCACCTCCACCGCTACCCCCACCCCCACCGCGGGAGACCAACCGGGCCCGACCGGCGGAGGAGGAGCAGCGGGCGGGGAGGCTGAGCCGTCAGCGTCCAGACAGCAGGAGCAACGCCTGGTTGTACGACAGCTTTCGAGCGCGGCGTCCACGTCAGCGCCGCCGCCGCCGCCGGCAGCTACTCTGCCGGCTGCGGAGGCGCCGTCGGCGCCGTCGTCGTCGTCGTCGTCGTCGTCAGCGTCGGCGTCGTCGTTGGCGGCGGCGCCGACGGCGGGAGGAGCGCCGGCACTCGCTGCGCCTGCGACGCCGCAACCCATCAAGCCGCCGCCGCCGCCGCTGCTGTCGCCGACGCCCTGGCTGCCGTCAGTGAAGTCCCCTTTCCAGCAGGCTGCTGGGCAGCAGCTGCCATCCACATCTTTGCTGCCCGTGCTGGCGCCGCCGCCGCCGCCGCCGCCAAAAGCTCCGCCTCTGTCGCCGCCGCAGCAGCAGCAGCCCGCGCTGCCGTCGCTGTTGCAGTCCTGGGCCGTACTCCTGAGGGCCGCCGTCACCGCCGCCGCCGCCGCCTCGCGGCCGCCCGGTGACCCGGCACCCGGCCGTCCCGCGCCCGCCCCATCGCCACACTACCCCTCGGCACAACCGCCGTCACCGCCGCCGCCGCCACCCGGCCGGCAACTGCAGCTGCCGCCGCTGCCCTCCGCCGCATCCGCGGCAGCGGCAGCGGCGGCAGCGACGGCGCTTCGCGCCGCCCTGGACCTGGCAGCCGCCACCGCGCCTGCCACCACTGGTCGCACCGCCACCGCCGCCACCGCTCCGCAGGCGGCGCCGGCCGCGCCGGACGGCACCGGCAGCAGTACCTCCGCGGCGGCTGCCTCCTCGTCCCATCCGCTCCTCCACCCGCTGGCCCGGCTCCGGAGCCGGGTCGCCCATGCAGACCATCCGGCCTCGGGTTCGTTTGGGGGTTTCGGAGCCGCGGACGGCGGCGGCCCAGGGCCCACGGGGGCTCCAGGGGAGGTCCACATCCCGGGGGGCCTGCCGGCGCTGCTTGTCATGACCGCCGCTTTCTCCGCCCTCGCGTCGGCGGGTGGGGCGGGAGGGGCAGCGCGACTGCGCGCGCTGCCGACGGCGGCGCCGCCGCCCGCGGCCGCCGCCGCCGCCGCCGCCGCAGCGCCGCCGCCGACGACGACGACGTCGGCGCCAGGGGCCGTTGCGCGGGGCTGCGTTGGGACACCCCACCGTTGCTCCTCGTCGGCGTCAGTGCCGAATGCGCCAGCAGCAGCAGCGGTCTCGACGCCGCCCTCTTGCGCGACGTGTCCAGCGGCGGGGGGGGCTACCGGAACTGCGCAACACATGGCAAGCGCAACTACAGCAGCCGCAGCAGCAACAACAGTAGCAGCAGCAGCTGCTGCATCCTGTCCAGACGGCGGTGGTTTCGGAGCGTTGCCATCGCCAACCGAGGGGGTGCGCGGGACGTGGGCGGAGGCGGAGGCGGGACCGCCGAGAGGCACTGAGCCCACTGGAGGAGCGCCGTGCGTGGCCGCGGCGGAGGCGGCGGAGCCAGCTGAGGCAGCAGCGGCAGCACCAGCAGCAGCACCAGCAGCCGCGGAAGGATCGGCGGGCCAACGGGCGCCAGGCTGCATGGGGGCGTTGGTTGGGGAAAGGGCAGGGGCAGCGAGATCAGCGTTGCAGACACCAGCGGCGGCGGCGGCGGCGGCAGCGACGGCGGTGGCGTCGGCGATGGCAGCGGCGGCGGCGGCGCCGCCGCTGCCGTCAGCGGCAACGGCGGGTCTGGGTTCGTTCCCCTGGCCGCTCTACCTCATCGGCACCCGGGACAGCTTCACGTACCACCTGCAGCCGCGGACCACTGTCGTACGCTCGTCCGACGGTCGTGTCTTTCGTCGTACTGAATACTTCTTCCTAGAGGACGAGCTGCCGCCTGACTACTGGAGCATCGCGGGTGACTGGGAGGGTGGGAGGGGCCTGGAGGGGCTGGGCGGCTGGGCTGGGCGGCTGGGCTGGGCGGCTGGGCTAGGAGGCAAGGCAGGGAGGCAGGGAGGAGCAAGGAGGTAAGGTCAGCCAGGCCTGGAGGCAGGGAGGAGCAAGGAGGTAAGGTCAGCCAGGCCGGGAGGCAGGGAGGAGCAAGGAGGTAAGGTCAGCCAGGCCGGGAGGCAGGGGTGGGAGGTCTAGGGCCTTGAGAAGGAGGCTGGGGAATGACCGGATAAGATGGCAAGTTGCACATAATGCAAAGGAAGGTGGGCTGTTCAGCAGCGGTTTGCCAACGGAAGTTGGTGAGCACGGCAGTTGAGATCTGCTCCGGAGACACTCACCCTGGCCTATCCGGATCAACAGATCTCAACTGCCGTACTTCCCCCGACTCAGAAGGGGCAAAATCCAAACCCCGCGGTGCCGCGACTGCTGGCATATGCCCCACTCGCTTCTGCCGTACACACCCTCCCCTGGAGCACACGCAACAAGGTACGGCATCAGGAGGCACAACACCGCACAGGCCTGTCTTGGGGTGCGTTTTGCCTAGGAAGGGTCTTCCTTCCAGCGGCCGTACGTACCGGATGTGCCGTACCGACCGACAGCCGTCACCGGCAACTGGCGCGTGTGTGTGTGCCGCGCTGGTTGCCGCAGGCAAGCCGACGGCTGAGGTGTTCGCAGACCCAGCGACCCATGGGTCAGGGGACAGGCCCGAGGCCGCCCTTGACGCTGCAGTACCTGCGCACCGCGGGGGAACCTGCCCCGCCCCGCCCGCTGCGCCCCCGGCTGCCGCGAGTGTGCGGCTGACGACACCCGCGGGGCCGCCGCCGCCGGCGCCATACCCGGGGGCAGCGGCGGTATCACCAGCTCATGTCGGCGCCGTAACACCGGCGGCGGCGACACCGGCGGCGGCGGCGGCGGCGGCGGTGCCGCCGCCACCCGCCGCGGGCACGACGAGTGCGATCGCAGCAGCGAAGGGGTCTCGCGACGGCGGGCCGGAGGCCGCGTGCCCTTTTTTACCGGAACCACCGGAACCAGCACCACTACCACCATCTGCATTACCTGCATCACCCGTCAGGGTTGCCGCCAGCGGAGGCTGTGCGGATGACGGCGGCGGCGCTGGGCGGGATCTTCGCGGTGTTTGTACAGCAGCCGGTGGCGCAGTGGCGGGCGGTGGCGAGCCCGAGCCCGGCAGTGGTGGTGGTGGCGGCGGCGGCGACGGCCGGGCCGCCGCCGCCGCCGCCGCCGATGATGATGATGACGAACTGGCGGCGCTGGAGGCCGTCGCGGAGGTACTGGGGGGCCTTATGGAAGCCGTCGGCGATCGGCCAGGGGCGGCGGGCCGGGGCTGTGGTGATAGCGACGGCGGCGGGGCCGGGGGCGCTGGCGTCGCCGTCGGGTCACTGATCCGCGATTCGGCGGCCGGCGGCGTCACCGTCACCACCGGGCGCCAAGATGATGACGACGACGGCGCCGTTGGAATGGCTGACGACGTGATGGCGGCGGCGGCGGCGGCTGCGGTGAGCGCAGGCGGGTCAACTGCTGTTTGTGTGGACAGCCCCAGTGCAGCCGGCTGCACAGGGCCTGTCAGCGCTGCCCCCGCTTCCGCCGCCGCAGCCTCTGCCCCCGCCGCAGCTACCCCCGCCGCCGCCGCCGCCGCCGCTGTTGCTGCCTCCGTCGGCAACGTCAGCAGCATCGTCGCCGCCGCAATGGGGGCCGCCCAGTCCGACAGGCCACCGGACCGGCGAGTCGCGCCGGGCGCGCCAACCTCCGCGCCGCCTTTGCCAGCGCTGTTCCCGCCCCTGGAGCGCCCGCCGCCCGGCCTCCTGCCCGTGGGCGTGGTGACGTACACCCAGCTGTTCCGGGAGGACGAGCTGTACGGCATCGAGGCACAGACGGACGTCACCGACCAGATGGCCCGTCGGGGGCTGCTGCCGCCGGACTGCTACCACCACAGCGCCGGCCCCGGCGGAGGCGCGGCCGTCGCGGCCGCTGGTGGGCCCGGCGGCGGCGTGGCCTGGGCCGCCGGCGGCGGCGGCGCCGCCGCCGCCGCCACGGCTGCTGCAGCCCCGTGGGGCTCGCTCAAGCGCACCAAGATGTTCTTCGGAGCCCGGTGGGATCCGGGGGCCGTTGATGTGCGGTTGGCCTGGATCCAGGGGTCGGACGCTGGGCTAAGGCCTGCCGAGGGTCAGGGAAGGAAGGCGTTGAGACGAAGGACGGGGGCCCGGGCCCCGGGGGCAGGAAAGGGGACGCGACGCGGGTCGAGTGGCTTCACATGGGATCATTGCACCAGTGAGTGGGATGTCGCACCGGACCCTCAAAACTAGGATGGCTGACCGGGGACCCGGATGCGCAGGGCGGTACGGCGTTGTGTACGGCGTTGTGTACGGCCTCACCGGTAGTCACTGCTTGTTTGCCACGGGGGGGCGGGTCTCCGCCACACCGACACGGCAACCCTAACAGTGACCAACTGAGGTTGCGGCCCGGGAGGACCGCTTAAGCAAAGCACATTACCGCCTCCGCCTCCCCAGCGCGCCGGGTGGGGGCGGCCAGGTCCCGCGCTCCCTCCCGCTGAGGCCGCTGGTGAGGCCGCTGGTGAGGTCCCTCCGCCTGCCTCTCCCTCTCCCTCGTCCCTCCCCGTCTACCTTTCCCGCTTCCTCGACACCACAGTATGAACGTCACTACCAATGTCCCCAGGTCTACAACCTCCTACCTAAATCCCCCGGTCCCTCTCCCGCCCCTCCGCCCCTCCGCCCCTCCGCACCCCCTCCCCTCAACCCCCCCACCCCGCAGCTACCTGTGGACCCGGGAGCAGCTGTCGCAGCCCAACTCGCGGATCGCGGGCGGCGTTCGGGTGGACGTGCCGCCACCGCTGAGGTGGATGCGTCACCAGGTTGGTTGGTGGTTGTACGGGGCAGTACGGACGACCGTACGGACGGGCGCATGGTCAGAGAGGGGGATCTTGACGCGGTCTCACCTAACTTGCCTGATGTGAGATATTACATATCATTTCTGAGTCGGGGTTGCCGTATGATGTTTGGCAAAGAGACGCGGTAAGGTAAACTCCTGCCCAGGTATGGTGGATCCGAAAAGAGTGTGCGCAGACGTTTGGTGCTGACCTGCCCCCATTGCGTCGCCATTGGTGCAGTCGGCAAAGACCCATTTGGTTCCGTTACCCCCTGGATCCTGGATCCGGAGCCCCGGCCGCTGCCTGAGCTGGCCTGTGCTGTGCTGGGGGGCTTGGGTCACCGCACTGGGCTGCCAGCCTGCCACGTGAGTGCCCAGCCCAGGTACCTCGTGGTGGTCGTGAACTTGGTTCGAGGGTTCGAGGACCACGCACCCTACCCATTGGTGAAATTTCGAGCAGTCCTTATATCCAAATCAACGGGGGGGGGGTGACGATAGTTGCGGAACATGTGACATGTTCCAGCGAGGGTGTACAAAATGATACTGTCATGCAGCAAATGTCTATTCACCCAAGAAAATGTGTGACATGTTGAAGCGATTAGTAGTTTAGGGCACTGTCATGCAGCAAACGTATTTTCATGTTGACTCCAAGAAAACGATCCTACCAGGGATCGAACCTGGAATCTCCGGTTTCCCCGTGCAGGTGCACCATTTAGGTGAACCGTTGTACGATTAATCGTACGCTTGCCCGTAGACCGGCGCTTTATCCATTAAGCCATAGGACCTTGATGAGAATGAGGAGTCAAATATATATTATATAGGTCCGTGTATTGTACGGCATGTGTCGTAGACGCACTACGTCTTGGTAGTACGGTGCCGTACTGATGCTGCAAGAGGATATGGGGTCCTGCCGATGATTTTTCGAGAGGAAGGTGGGTCGGTCTGTCGGTAGTGCAGGTGTGACGTTGTCAGGCCGCATGACTGCACCAAGTACGACACTCTACCGTCCTAGATAGTCCCGAAACCAAAGGAAACGGGAAACCGAATCACACAACAACTCACAATCACCGCAAATAACTGAAATGGATCAGTCATACCAAGGGTTCAGTCAATCGGCGTAACAACGTGGTAGGGGCGCAGGACCCGGGAAAAGTCCACATCCACCCAAACTTGACCTCCGTCATGCCACGGCATTAATTGTGCAAGGGCTGATCGGCTTCCTTAGTGCAAGGCTAAGCATAAGTTGAAGTAAAGACCCCTTATCCTGTGGCATTGCATGCCGACTCGGCGCACACATCTGCAGGGTCGGGAATTGCGTGGGCACTTAATTTACGCCTTCTAGCGGACTGCTACACCGAATGGATAAAGCGCGTAAAGCAAGGCATGGTTGAATGGATAGAGCGCCGGCGTAAAACAATGATGGCCGAATGGATAATGCGCCGGCGTAAAACAAGGCATGGCCGAATGGATAATGCGCCGGCTGAGATAGACTATGAACGGGCAAGTGGACAGTGCGCATCATCATTTCATCGGTTTATCAGTTTATCTCAAACATCACCACTGTTTGAATGTTTCCGATTGTTTTGGGGGCTCCAACATACGAACGTGCGCGCGAGCCGTCAAGAGGGATAGATACTTCTTAACTACAGTACGCTACAGTATCCCGCTCGCCGGGTTGGTACAATGTCTAGAACTTACTCGCTGCCCTTATCGCGAAAAATATATTTCATGAAAATGAATACGTCGAACGGGTGGCAATGGCCGTGGGAGTTGGCGGGGCAAGGTGAAGTAAGGCAGAACTAAACATACCATGTGTGGGGTGGCCGCGAAGGAGACGCAGTCAGGGAGTACGAAAGGCGTAATCCTTCCCGATGTGCCACCAGCCACCCACCCACCCAGCCACCCAGCCAGCCAGGCGGGCCCTCTCCGTCTCCGTCTCCTGTCAACTCGAATGCATTCCACACGCCTACATGTACGACACATTAATTAATTAACCGTTACAAGGTGGACCCGTATCCCGACCGGGTGTTCCAACGGGCCCAGATAGCTCGTAGGTGCCTCACTCGTCTCATCAACCCCTACCAAGGACTGCGCACCCATCCTCCATCACCCGCGGGGGGGTCACGCAGCCATACCGGCCACTACACCAGGTTACCAGCGCGCCAGGATTGTCTCTCCTGGAAACCGCGCCAGACCCGCCTAATCACACGGTGGTGAGGGGACGGGGATTCGACACATGTCGTACACGGTCTCAGCTGTCAACATACGGCATCCCGTCGTTCCTTGTGTGTATCTCCAGAGCTCTCCACCTCTCTCTCTCTTCTGCTGGAGGGTTGCGGAACTCTCATTGCGTCATGAGTGCCCCTGCGGACCTGTCTGGCGGCAGTTTCCTATCCCTATGGTAGTGTTGCCCCGCTGTGCGCCTCTGCTTGCTTCGGTGTCTGTCTGGGTGGGGTCATGGCCTGATATTATTTTATTCGCGGCGTTGAGGTGCGGACTGCGGAGGTGTCTTGCCGCCTTGTCGGTGGGGCCTGCTGGGGCTTGCGCTGGTATACACCGTTAATCCCTTTTGGGGTCCGCTGTAACGCTCATTCTCTCAGTTTCCCTCATTTATTGTTTATTTATTGCGGTTGGTGCGTGCCTGCGTGCGTGGCTTCGTGTACGGTAGGTGGAGTCGCCGCTGGTGGCCTGCAGCATCATCCCCGGGGGCTTCGTCGACAGCATCGCCCTCAACCTCTACCACGACGGCAGTGAGGGCATACAGGTGAGGGGGCGGGGGGGGGGACGGGAGCGGGTGACCAAGTGGGTGATTGGGTAAGTGGGTCGATGAAGTGAGATGAGATGCCGCCTGTGGCATACCGTAGATAGTTAGATATGGTAGGCCGGGAAAGGAACAAGGTGCGGTGGTTTATTGCCCTATCTGCCGTATCTGTCGCTGTAACGAGTTCCATCCGCTACGCAAGCCAACAAGCATACGCTGGGGGTGCCGACCCGCTGACCCGGTAGCCGGTACGGTACCGTAGTACGACAGACACAGCTTATAGATGTTTCTAGCTCCTCTGGTTACATTTGTTCGAAAGCAACACGCCCTGCAACGACAACCACACCGCTACGACCTGCAAGGGACACCCGTTAGCATTTTGTTCGACGCTGGACCAGTGGCCGGTTGTTGCTGCAATGTCCGAACCGGCAGATGGCCGGCGGACACTGTAATGACCACTCCGTTGCAACCACCAAGCGTCCCACGCTGCCCACCCGAAGGGTGTACTCTCCCGGGCGGGCGGGCGGGACTATGCCCCGGCAGAGGGGCAACAGCAATTATTATAATTAGCAACAACGGCAGATACCGAGTCGCAACCCAGCCGCCGCTGAACAAGCTGCGATGGCTCTGCCGTGCTGTACCGTGGCGTACCACCGTACAACCGAAATCATTTCACCAATCGTCGCTAGAACCTGACTTCCCTGCTATTCATACTTCATTGCTAGAGAAGTCAACGTATGGGTACGGTACCGTAGTACAACAGACACAGGTACAGGTAGATGTATGGTTTACCGTACGGC
Source organism: Eudorina sp. 2006-703-Eu-15 (assembly GCA_003117195.1). Classification (NCBI taxonomy): domain Eukaryota; kingdom Viridiplantae; phylum Chlorophyta; class Chlorophyceae; order Chlamydomonadales; family Volvocaceae; genus Eudorina; species Eudorina sp. 2006-703-Eu-15. The sequence continues at coordinate 167,126 of BDSI01000154.1, read as the reverse complement.
TCATCATGAAAAATTGCGATGCGGCCTGTCCTCAACCCACTGTCATCCGCATCGCTGCCCCTGCCCCCGCGCGCCCGCCACAGCCAGGCCCCCTCGGTCCCCTGTCGTCCAACCGACACCCCCTAGCGGCCCCCACTCCCCCTGCGCCTGCTGCCCGCAGAGCCACTTCGATGACGCCGCTCGTTTCCGCCGCCCTATCTACTCGCTGCGGCTCTTTTCGGACAGCCGCCTGTCCTTCGGCGGCCACCTCTTCGGGGCCACCAACAACGACTTCTTCGTGCCCATGCCGCGAGGGTGGGTGGGCGGGTGGGACGGTGAGAGGATGGGTGGATAGGCGGGAACTGGATTTCAACATCGTACTGCGGGGGGTGATGCAAGGAGCGCTTGAGAAAGCGGGGAGCGCCGAAGCTCATTAACCTCCGGTGTCTGGACCGGAAAAGGCTGCTTGGGCCCGGAGGCCCTGGGCTGTCTCGGGGCGGCGTGTGGAGGGCTGCAAGCCGGGGAGGGGGGAGGCGAGGGCACCCAGTGGGCGCCCTCGTGGTCGGGTCGCCGGGAGTTGGCCGAAGGGCCGCACCCCCGGCGGCTCGCCGTCTGGCACTCCCGTCTGGCACAGCGGCGCCAGCTGTCGTACCTGGGTGGGATGGCTGTTGTTGTACACGTGCCTGGGCGCCAACGTCCCGAATGCCCGGTGGCTCCCGGGGGGTGCGCCCCGGTATCCGCCATATCCCGCCGCAACCGCCGCCGCAACGCGGCCGCCTCAGGTGTGTGACGGTGCTGGAGGACGCCTCCTACGCGGCCAACGGTGTCAAGCACTGCGTCCGACCCGCGGACATGGCGGGGAAGAGCGCGGCGCTCATCCTGAGGGGCATAGAGCCCGCCGCAATGGCACGTGCGCAGGTTTGTGTTTGTGTTTGTGTTAGGGTTTGTGTTTGTGTGGTCAAGAGGGGGCGGGGGGCCGTCGTTGGGGTGGGAGTGGGTGGGGGACTAGGGTTTGGGGGAACTGGGGGGCCGACGGGCCGTCTGCCGGCTGGCGGCGCTCTCCCGACACCGCGACATGGCCTCCTCCATCCACTAACTCTCATCCGCATCCTCCCCACCATCGACTTCACCACCATCGCCAACAGAAAATCCGAATGTACCAGGGGATATACCGAAAGCGTCGGGCGGGCGGGGGCGGCGGGGGGCAACCAGTGCGGAACCCCTAACCCCGTGTACGGACAAACAGCCCCGTCCCGTGCTCCCGTCCTATCCCCTCCCCTCCCCACGCCCTGCCAATCATGACCCATCACTCTCCTCAACACCCACCCCCTCCCCCTTTCTCATCCGCTGGACCCGGGGGGGGCCGGGGCTTGTATGACAGGAGCTGCTGCTGGAGGAGACCTGTCACCAGCTCACCCGAGTGCTGCGCATCGTGGACGGACCCGTGGGTCACCACTGCTACCTGGGGGGGCGAGGGGCGGCGGCTGGGACGGCGGCCGGTTCAGCCGGGGCTGCAGCGGGCGGCGCCATCTCAGGTGTGTGTGGGGGGGAAGGGGGGCCTGTGTGTGTGGCTGTGTGTGTGGCTGTGGTGCCCCCGTCCCTCTCGACCTCGATCACACGGCCTCGTTCCTCCACCACCGACCTCAACCCCACCAGCACCACCAACACCCGCAATTTCCGCGGTAACTGTGTCGCACGAACCTTACCAATGTGTTGTTATACCTTCGCCCACTGCTTCTTCATTGTCCGCTGTACCAACTGCCCGCTGTACGACTACAGCATCAGCAGCGCTGCTCCTCACCCGACCCCGCGACGGCACCGCCACCGCCGCCGCCGCCGCCGCCACCACCGTGAGGGGCGGCGGCGGCGGCCCCAGCGACGCCACCCTCCGCCGAGTCGTGGCGGGGGTGGTGACCCGCCTCGTGGACCGAGTGGCGGCGGCGGCGGCGCGGCGGCAGGCCGCCAGGGAGGCGGCGGTGGCGGATGTCGTACAGCGCATGGTGTGGGTGGTGTCCCGTACAGCCGCCAGGGAGCAGCTGGGCCTTACGTGGCGGGGACCTGCGGCGGGGCACCTGTGGCGGGCGGACGGGCGAGGGAGGGGGAGTGGGCAGGGGGAAGGAGGTTGGGGTGCCGCAGGCGCGGCGGAAGGGCTACAGCCGCCTGATGACGACGAAGGCGAGGGCGGTCACAGCAGCTGTTGCTGGGAGTGGTATCGATGGCGGCAGCAGCGGCGGCGACAGCAGCAGCAGCAGCAGAAGCATCCGCGGACTGTGGCGTTGGGGGTTGGGCGGGGCAGGGGTCGGCCGGTACAGCGTGCTGGACAGTACGACAGCAGCGGCGGCGGCGGCAGCTGGGTTGCCCCACGGGACGCCCCGGCGATGGCAGCATCGGAGCGGGCGACGGGCCACGAGGAACGACAGGTGCGGCACGCGTCTCTGTGTGGTGGCTTCCGGGGATCGCTGTACGGCGATGCCGTACTTGCTGACCTGTGGGATCTCTGGTGCGCGCGTTGGGGCTGCAAGGTACTTAGAACTGATAGACCAATTCCTTCTTGGGGCGGGTCCGGCAGCAGTCGCGCTTTCGCTCGTGCCGCCAAGAAGCTATGTTGCCGCATTACTTGACACCCTTTCCATTACACCTTTCCTTCACGCTGTTTCGCGCATGTGGCTCGTTTGTCCGTTGGCCGTATGGATGGGGCGTCGTCGCCTAGGAGGAACACGCCGCAGTTGGTTCTTGGTTGGCGGGACGGCGCCCGCGACACAACACAGAAAGGGGGTGGGTGGATCTCTGTCCGGCGGTATTTTGACACCGGGATCTCTCCGTACTTATCTGTCGTACTGTGGGACCGTACCGCAGATCCGGGGCGTCCTCTCACGGCTGGTGGCGGGCGTCGTGGCGGCGGCGCGGGCCGAGCGGATATCCCGTTCCGTACAATTAGTCATGGACAGCATGCTCAACCGGCTGGAGGCGGCGGCGGAGGGCCGGCGGCGGCGGCGGCGCCGCCGCCGGACGGATCTCAGTGGTGACGGGGCAGCGGCGGCGGGGGCGGCGGCTGCCGGTACGACGCCATCGTCGTTGAAGCGAGGCAGGCTTGACGACGTGGGTGATGGCTGCGAGCACATGGCTCAGCCGGCGGCGGCGGCGGCGGCGCCCACGGGTCGTCACCGGTCCAGGTCGGTACTCCTCCAGGGTGGGTTACCCGCGCCGGCGTTCGCGCCAAGCCTAGCCGTTGGTGACGGCACCGGGAGGGGGAAGCGGCCAAGGAAGCGGCGGGCCTCGGAGGGTCCGACGGATACAGCCTCGGCGGCAGTGACGGCGGCGGCGGCGGTGGGAGCGGAGGAACTGGTGCCTGCCGCCAGTGCAGATGTGCCTGGCGCAGCGGCAGCGGCGGCGGCGGCGGACGCTGCAAGCCCACGGCGGCGGCGCGGCCGGCCGCCGAAACGGGGCCGATGTGCAGGATTGTCTGTTGGATGTGACGGCGGCGACGGCGGCGGTGCGGCGGGGGATGGCGTGCTGTGCGGCCCCACGGCAGCCGATGACGACGCTGCCGTCGCTGCGGGCGACGTCGCCGTACTGGACGAGCAATGGAACGGGCGGTGGAGCGAGTCGCGGGTGCTGCGGGCCGCGACGCGTCTGGCGCTGGCGGGCGCGGCGCTGGGGGGCCCCGAGCTGCGGCGGGCCGTACGGCAGGTACGGCAGATCTTGTCTGCGTGCGTGTCGGAATGTACTGAATTAACTTCTGTTCCTGGGATGTGTTTTTCAGGCAAGCAGAGCAGGAGTGCGTGACATGCAAGGGGCCGAGTAGCGCCCAAAACGTTGCCCGTATGCGTATATACTATACCCATTGCCCGACCCATCAAGTAATTAGAAGGCTGCGGTGTCGGAAGAACGCTGTCGATTTGGCGCGCTGTTGGTGTCGCGGCGTCGCGGAAGACTACCAGCTGGTGCGGGTCGGCTGCCTTGGCCACACGGACTCGCACCACAATGCTGTGCGTGCGTGCGATCCTCTAGCAACGCCGTGTAGTCAGCACCGCCGAAGACGGTCCGGAACAATGCGGAATAACGTAATGATGTATGCAAGCGGAAAAGCGTGCATGCCAAGGCAGCAAAGGGGAGGGAATGCGGCGGCTTGGACGCAAAAGTAAGGCGGCAAGAGTCGTACGGCATATGGAGAACGCCAGTCGGGCAAGGGCAGACATGGGTATACAAAACATGTCTGGGCAACACAGGGGCAACAGGCAAGGTCAATGTGTGTATGAGCGTGTATTACATTTTGCCTTCACGGGTTCGCCCAGTTGGGGCTCCCGAGACGGGGTTGGAGCTCAGTGGGCCCTTTCCACCCTTTCTTGAAAGTGGCGGGGGGAGTCCTGCGATGTGCGGGACCTGCTCCTGAAGAAGGATGAGGCGCGGGTTCCCCGCCCTCTGTCTGTTTATCGTCGGGCTCTCCGAACCGGGGTTCAAGTTGGGGACCGGGCCTACCCTCAGATTGGGGTGGAGGCTGGGCTCCCGTTGGCATTTTGGTGTTTTGGCCAAGTTATTTCTTATGTTGCGGGTTACCCCACTAGCGGTCGCTGGGCAGTGTCACGAGCCAGGCGTGGGCCTTCCAAGACCTCGAGAGGGTGCTGCGTTGGGTGCCTCAGAGGTGGTGGTAGCTGGGTAATGGGGTGCCTGTGTGGGCGACCTCCCCTGTGCTTGGCTTTATCCACTTCTGGGGATTATGCCCGCTGCTGTGCCTATCCCTTTGGTAGTGTTGCCCCGCTGCGCGCCTCTGCTTGCTTCGGTGTCTGACTGGTTGGGGTTATGGCCCGGTGTGTTTTCTTTGGGTGCGGCGTTATGGTGTGGAGGTGACCTGCCGCCTTGGCGGTGGGGCCTACTGGAGCTTGCTCTGGTATACACCGATGATCCCGTTGGGGTCCGCTGTAACATTCATTCATTCATTTTGCCACATGTGGTTTGATATTGGTTTTTTGTCATTATGTACGGTAGTACATGTTCGTACATGGACCGACGACTGGCAGCGACCTCGGCAGCGAGTCACTCATTCACGATCCGTACATCATTGCCGTACAGGTCCTGCGGCTGGACGGCTTCCGAATGCTGAGGTGGCTGCGGCGACAGAGAGAGGCAGCGTTGGCAGCCGGGGGTGAGTCGTTCCGTACATATCCCGTACCACACCCATCCATCACCCTCCTCCCCACCTATCAGTCTGTCTGTCGGCACGATGTACGACGGCGTGGCATGGTCCCACGGGTCGGGGGACGGATAGGACGCCACCTCCCGGAGGCGGGGAGGTCGTACACAGCACACATCATCTCGTGATTGGTGGGCACCCCACGGGTCAGCTAGGAGTACGAGTGTACGACACGCCGGGCGTTTGTAGCGAGAAACTCGCCCGACGCAAACCGTGTGTGTGTGTGGTGTGTTTACAATGAATTTATACAATACATCAATATGGTGGTTCGGATCGGATGTACCCTCATAGGGTATAATCGTATCACCGCATCGCACATTTGGCGATCGCGGATGTGTTGTCGTACATGTTGTCGTACCCTGCCCCATGCGCCGCAGACTCCCCGGGAAAGGATCAAGTAGAGTCAGAGGCCGACACGGCGGCTGGCCGCGCCGGCACGCCTTCGTCGTACAGCTCGCAATCGTACATATCGTACATGGACCTACTGCAAAGTGCAGTAGTTGGTGAGAGCGACGGCGAGGCGGGCGCTGGCGGCCGAGCTGCCAATTCCGACGGTGCCGACCACCACGGCTGCGACGGCAGCGGCGGCGGCGGCGGCGGCGGCGGCGGTGGTGATGGCGGCGGTAATGGCGGCGACCGCAACGGCTGGATGCCAGTTACCACCGGCTGCGGGGGCGGGGTCGCACGGACGCGCCTCTGGATGTCGACTGGCTCGTTGGCGACCCGTCCAACGATTCCGGCAACACCAGTAGCAGCGCCGGCAGTAGCAGCGCCGGCAGTAGCAGCGCCGGCAGTAGCAGCGAGGGTACCTGCCGATGCTGAGAGTGGCGGGTGCGGGGAGGACGTTGCAGCTGCAGCCGCTGATGTGGCTACTGCCGCTGGTGAGCCAGCGGCGGCGGCGGCGGCGGCGACTGGCACAGATCTCGCCGCCGCCGCCGGCAGCCCCGGCAGCGATGTGCCGTGGCTGTGGCGGACAATGTACGACGATGTAGTTGCCGCCGCCGGGTGCACTGCCAGCAACAACATTAGCAGCAGCATCACGACATGTAGTCTTCACGGCAGTAGCAGTAGCAATGGCAGTAGCAGTAGCAGTCACGGCAGCATCCAAGAGGAAACGTCGCTACAGCTGCTTCGGCAGATCAGCCCGGCACAGCTGCTAGCGCACGCGGCGCTCAGCCACGTCGTCACTGCGGCGGCAGCAACAGCAGCGGCGGCGGCGGCGGCGGTGGCGACATCGACGACGAAGTCGGCGGCGCCGCCGCCGTCAAAACGTCCAGGCGGTAAGGTCCCCGTCGCGCCGTTGGTGCAGAGCTGTTCGGTCGCGCAGCGCAGCGGCGGCAGCGAGGTCTCGGCTTCGCGGGATGCCTACGCTGCCGCCGCCGCCACCGCCGCCTCTGGTGCCGGTGCAAAGCCGCCGCCGCCGCCGCCGCCGCTTGAGCTGACCGAACCCGGCGCCGCACCTGCACCGACGCCATCCGCAGCAAGGCCCGCGAGCCCCCTGGATCTACACGCAGCGGGTACCCGCTCCCCGCCCCCGCCCCTGGAGCCCTGTGTAGCGCCCCAGCTGCCGCCTTGGCAGTTGCCGAGCGCTGCGAGGCTTGTAGCTGCTGCTACAGCCTCGTGTGCTGCTACAGCCCCGCCGCCGTCAGAAGCGCACCCGGGGATGGCCCCCCTGTGTGGCCCCCCTGGAGGGCCTCAGTCGGCCTCCCCTCGGGCTGCTGCAGCCGGCAGGGACGTGTTAGATCAACCGCCAGCAGCAGCAGGCCCTTCTCCTCATCCATCATCGGCCGTGGTTGCAGCCGCTGCCGCAGCAGCTACAGCCCCCGCCCCCGCCCCCGCCCCAGGTCCCGGAGCAGTAGAACAGCCAGCACCGCCGCCGGGGGCCACCACACCGCCACCGCCGCCGCCATCACCGCTGTCACTGCAGCGGCCGCGCACGCACCCAAGCGCGCATTATCCTTCACCGCCGGGAAGCGTATCGGTCTCGCTCCAGCGGTCCGCCGGGTCCCCTCGCGGTGGCGGCAGCGGCGGCGGCGGCGGCGGCGGCTGGGTTGCGGGCCGCTGGGGCGGCCCCGCCGCTACAGCACCGGTGGCCGGGACGGGCGGCGCGTGGCGCCCGGCGGCGGCGGCGGCTGCGCCGCCGGTGCCGATGCCGCCGCCGCCTTTACAGCAGCCGCCGCCGCCGCCGCCGCCGCTGGCCTCGCCGTCTCAGCGGCCCTCGCGGCTGCAGCTCTGGCGACCCCCCCGAGCGACGGCGGCGGCTGCACGGCCCGTGGAGGCGGCGGCCACTGCGGGAGCTGGCGCTACAGCCGCTACAGCCGTTGCAGCTGGTGCAGCCGCTGCAGCCGCCCCCGTCACGACGACCCCGGGGGCAATGATAAGCAGCGGCGACCTCGGACCTCCCCGGGCCTCTGTAGCCTCCGCTGCACCCACCGGTGAGTCGTCTCCAGGGGGCGTATTGAAGAGGCAGTCATGGGGCTCGGCAGTAGCGTCCACGGCATCAGCTGCAACGGCAGTACAGAAGATCATGGCACCCGCTGGCGCGGCAGCGGTTGCCACTGCGGCGGCGGCGGCGCCGGCGGTGGTGCCGATGACGGTCACGGTGACGTCATCGCAGGCGGCTCCAGGGGCAGCGGCGGGTCCCACGGGTGTGCCTGCGGGGGAGACGACGTCGGGGGACTGGGTCCCCCCTGGAGCTGGAGCTGGAGCTTGGACAGGGGTGGTGCCGGCGGCCTCCAAGGGGCCTGAGGCAGGGCGCAAGCAGCGGGCTGTGTCTTCCTTGCCTGCGACCGCGTGTATGGTGAGGCCGGGGTGCCGTAGGGGGTGCCGTAGGGGGTTGCCGTAGGGGACTGACGAAGGGCAATCCCCGGAGTGTGGTTTTGGGTGCACGAAGAGAGGGAAGTGGGTTACGGGGACGCGGTGATGGGGAGCAGCGGGCATTGGGGGGGGCGAGTGGTCTGCTCGGAAGAGCTCAATCGGCAGCAAAACAGCCTTTCCCCCTTTTGGGAGGAGGAGGCTGTGTTGGAACCCGCGCGTGCGTCCGTCCGTCCGTCCGTCCGTCCGTCCGTCCGTACGTACGTACGCTCGGGGGCCTGTATTCGACATGCTCCTTGGTTTGGCGGCAGAGAGCTGCAAAGCGGCTGCCGTACTCACCCAGCGAATCGTATACTTGTAATATCTAATATGCCGCGGGCGGTGGGCCGTGTTGGAGGTCACCTTCAAGGGAGGTTCGTGCTATGCCCCTGGAGGATGATCCGTACGGCTGTACTGCAGTACGACGCCCCAAGCGACGACTTTTGCGCCCGGAGGTGAAGAAAAGAGGGATCCTGTGCTGCACCGTCTCTATGTCTCTCAGCGGGAGCCTGACTTACATCTGGCGCTTGCCTTTCCCCTCCAGTCGTGCTTGGAGGCGCTGCCGGCCGAGGCTGAGGTGGCGCGCGCCTACGCACCTGCGACCCATGGGTCAGTGTCGTCACCGACGCCGGTGCCGGGGGCTGCTGGTGGGCTGCCCCTCCGAGCCTGGTGGTGCTGTCAGGGCCCCTGTCGGCGCGGGTTCCACACCGCCTGCGTACGGCCAGCCAAGGTGGACAAGTACGAACAGGTACGGCACACGCACGCCCGAGAGTACGGGCCCGGTGGTGCCGCCGAGGTCCGTTGGCTGAGGATGGTGTGGTGTGTCGGTCGGGGCCCATGGGATGGAACCTGATGGAGGGAGGCGTGTTTCCAGCTTCCGAGTTGCTGTACGGGAGCAACAACCGGTCGTACCCAAAGTGTCTGTATTCTGTATTGTGTTCCCGTGCCCGAGGACCGGGGCGTCGTCGGCCGCTCAGTTACGACGCCTCCTGCCTATTTGTCGTTGATATGACACCAGCACACCTCCTGCCTATTTGTCGTTGATATGACACCAGCACACCTCCTGCCTATTTGTCGTTGATATTACGTTTTGTTTTGTACAGGCGACGATCACCACCACCACCACCGCCGGCGCGCGGACCATCTGTGAGGACTGCCTCCGCGACCGGCACCCCTGCGGCCTCTGCGGCCTCTCCGCGGCCGACAGCTCCGAAACCACCGCCGGCCTGGTCAAGTGCAGCCTCGCCGCCTGCGGCCGCTGGTACCACGCCCACTGCGCCGCCAGTCACCCCCTCACCACCCCCAAGACCACCAACAACACCGGCAGCGCCGCGGCCGCGGCAGCTGCTGTTGCTGCTGCAACCGGCAGCAGGGGCCACGGCCGCGGTGGCCGCAGTGGCGGCGGCGGCGGCGGCCCTACACCCGGGTCCGCCGGGTCGCCCAAGTTCCGTTGCCCGCTGCACACGTGCGCCGTATGTACGGGCGGCGGGGAGGGGGCGGCCATCATGGCCTGCGCCCGCTGCGCCACCGCGTACCACGCCAAGTGCCGCCCCCCGGACGCCGAGCTGGTCGCGCGGAAGCTGCTGCTCTGCCCGGCCTGCTGCAGACGGCGCGACCGGGGCGGAGGCTGCGTCGGCGTCGGGGTGCTGCCCACCGGCCCATCAGCTGCGCGGATACTGTCGCCTCCGCTTGCGAACGTTGCTGTGGCGCCATCAGCGGTGGTGGCGCCTCGGCCTCCACCGCACCCGCACACGCACACGCAGCAGCACACGCACCCGCACCCGCACACGCACACGCACCCGCACACGCACCCGCACACGCACACGCACACGCACACGCACACGCACACGCACACGCACACGCACACGCACACGCACACGCACACGCACACGCACACGCACACGCAGCAGCACCCGCACACGCACACGCACACGCAGCAGCACCCGCACCCGCAGCACCCGCAGCAGCAGCACCCGCACCCGCACCCGCACCCGCACCCGCAGCACCCGCAGCAGCAGCACCCGCAGCAGCAGCTGCCGTGCCGCAGTGATGACCAGCGGCAGGGCCTTATGAAGCGCCCGCGCCTGTACTGACATGTGTGGAGAGGTTGGGCAGAGTGCCCCGTGTTCCGCTGTTGGTCGGTGAGGTGCATGGGTGGGAGACGGGGAGTGAGTGCAGATGAATGAGCGGGGCAGGGAGGGGGCCACGGGGATGGGGAGGAGGGGGACTGGAGGGGTGGAGATGGGGACGGGACGAAGACGTATGAGAACTGGACGGCGAGGACGGGGCGGGGGCGTGAAGCAGTAGTTAGCGGTCGAGTCAGTGACTTGCAACAGACGAGAGCCCCCCGCCCAACAAGAGGGGGGGCCGAGGCAAGCACATTCCAGGGAGGTATCATTTCAGGGAGGTATCATTCCAGGGAGGTATCATTTCAGGGAGACGACCTTCGCCGGCTGCTCCACAAGCTCTGGTCGGGAGGGGCTGGGGTTGGGCGGCGGCCGGTGCCGCTGGGCAAAGGGCAAGGTGGGGGCGGCGGGCTGTGTGCGGGCGGACGGGTGTTGGCTCCGCTCCGGGCGGCGACGGTGAACGGGTGACGGAGGTCTTCGGGGTTTCTGTCGTGTGTGTGTGTGTGTGTGTGTGTGTGTGTGTGTGTGTGTGTGTGTGTGTGTGTGTAGAATTGCAACCCGCCCGCCCGTGTGTGTTAAAATAAACCCGCCCGTGTGTGTGTGTGTTTGTGTGTGTGTGTGTGTGAATCGTTACATATCTGCCGGGCCGACACTGGCCGGGGGCGCTAACCCGCCCCATACGGGAGACCGCCGAAGCACTTTCCCCCGGATACGGGGGAAAGGGGCGTAAGGGGCCTCTGTCCCCTCGCTCTCAACCAAGGGCGCGTGCCCGATCCCCGAGGATCGGTGACCGCTGTGCCCCCTCAAGGGAGTGGGCGAAGGCCCATCCCGGGCGGTCTGCGCCTCGCAGTCCGCTGTTCAACCTCCTCAAGTCCTTGCAGCACCCAGGGCGCGTTTCGGAGGCGCGCCCCTGCTTGGTGCGGTAAAACTAGCCTGGTCCCGCGTCCCAACCTAATCGTACTAGCTAGGGTGGGAGACCGCCGAAGCACTCTCCCGGGAGAGGGGCGAGGAGACACAGCACGGGACCACAAGGGTGCCGTGCACCCGGGGCCTCTAGCCCCATCTAAAATGCGCCACGAGGTCAGGCACCAAGCCAGCCTGCCTTTATAAAGCCGATCACGGGGCCAACTCAAACAAAACCCCTACACGTTCAGCGCAACCAGCCGAAGGCCAGGCACACACGGCAAAAGCAGACCACGCAACGGAGCGAGCACTATGCAGGTGGCACGGCTCCGAACCCCCTGGGAAAGCAGTCGCGGCCACGCGGTCCAACCAGTGCGTTCTTACGGTGCACAGGGCTCGGCAATCTGGCAGGTAAAGTACGCATAAAAGCACCATGAACCAGGCCGCCATAACCCTGCTTACTGAGAACGTCCTAGGTCAACACATGCGTCCACTGCCCCGCTAAACCCAACCCTCCCGCTATACACGAGCCTCCACGCTAGCCCGTCCTCCATTGCTCCATAACCCAACTCTGCTACCCATTCTCAACCTTCTGCTTCTGCGACGAACGGACTCGGGGGTCTGGTTGGCTACCCACCAAGGCGGGTGGTGTAACCGTTACACGCAAGGTGGTGGACCCGGAGTACCGACCGGGTGCGTGCTCCAACGGGTCCAGGTACGGTAGCTCGTAGCGTCGAGGGAGTCTCACCTCATCACCGCCCCGCCCCCCCACCGAAAGGACTGCGGCTTGGTGATGTCGGTCAGACTCCTGCGGGGCGGGGGGCTGGATGCGCGGGGGCCGACAGAGAACCCCCTCCCCCACCGCACCCCCGCGGTGGTGGTGGTGGTGGTGGTGGTGGGGGCCGGTGGTGGGGACGGGTGCGAGACGGGTGCTGTGTGCGGGGCTGGCCGCATAGCTGAGTGGGCGGAGTGCTGCCGCGACAGGGGCCGGTGACAGCCGCCCGGTGCCGCGAGGAGGTCGGTAACCACCGGTGATGTCTCCAGCCCCCCCCCTCCCGCAGTGCGGGGCCTTTTGTCGCCTAAACAGCTTAAACCCACACCCCGGAGGTGAACGCCCGGTGCAACCATAACAATAACAATAACAACACCAGTCTCTTCTTGGTGGTCGTACACTGCCGTACGATAGGGTATACACTCGTGGTCGACGCAGCAGGAACAGCGTTGTGTTCATTTAGTATTTAGTCATCCTATGGTTCCCGGATCCGGTTCCGAATCCGGATCCGGCTTGCCAGGCTTGCTTGCTTGCTTGTCGATCCCACGACCAGAGTCTGGTTCCGGAAACGGAGGCCCACCATCGAAACCACTAACTACGGCAAGCCGGACCAGATCCGGATCCAGATCCGGATCAGCCGAGGCCGGGCCTCCAGGACCCTCCCCATCACTCAACCCGCCGACACCTCCTCCCCCAGTGATACTCTTTCCAACCCTGATGATGCAGCACATACATACAGCACTCATATCATAGGTGCTGCAAAGAGACACATGACCCATTCCTTCTTCCGCCTCCCTCCTCCGCCTTAGCAGCTTCATCACGTCTGCCGCAAAAACGAGCTCCAGGTACTGCATCTGTCGGTATCTTCATGAACCAGCTCCGCCCAAAGCTATAAGCAGCAGCGGCAGCAGCAGCGGCAACCAGCGCGCTGGCAGCCAAGAGCAAGACGCTTCCGCCGTCAATGGGTCCTTGCCGCAACCAAATCCTGACAAGTCCTGACAAGTCCTGACAAGTCCTGTCCTGTCCAACGTCATCAGCGGAGGGGCACCTCCTCATCAGCGGAGGGGCACCTCCTCCTCCTCCCCCAATGCACGGTACCTGTGCACACATCCATGTCTTGAAACGGAACAGCAGCGTGCACCAACACCCCACAAGGTACCCCTCGCATGCATCCATAGTTCCGTACACACACACAGCCATGCGGGCATGCTCATCGCCCCCCTCCCCCCGACGTCCTTCGTTCGAGTGGCGCATGGACGGTGGCGGCACGGCCCGTACAGGGGCAGCAGGCGCGGCAGGCGCGGCAGGCGAAGCAGCGGCAGAGCCGCCGCTGCGGCGGTCGAGCGGCGGCGCGGCTGTGTGTACGGCATCCGGTCACGTGCCAGTCACGGGATTGATCCGTGGGGCCGTTGTTCCGTCGTACGAATGCTTGGGAAGGTCGTCAAGGGAAGGTGACGCCCACGCCCCCAGACACACACCGTACACACCACATAATTGATGTGTACACACACACACAGAGATGCCTACACACACTTTACCACAGCATCTTCCCGCGCTGTGTATCTGCTCGTCCACACCTCCTCCTGTCCTCGACGAGGTGTCGGTCGCACAACCCTCCCCCCCGCGGCGAGGGGCGGCGTGCCCCACCCCCTCGCCGCCGCCGTGCCGCCCTCCTAACCCCTCCCCGCACCCTCGCTCAACACACACACACATATACACACACATACATACATATACATATGTATATACATACACACGGGTCCCCCTGCACCCGCTGCTGCTGCTGCTGCCGGAACCCCCACCCCCACCCCTACCCGTACCCCCCACCCCTACCCGTACCCCCACCACAAAGACCGAGTCGCGCCCCGATGCGCGGCTCCGTTCTGAGATGCAGGGTCCCGGGACCCGGGTGGGGATGAGGGATTGACCCCGACCTTCCCGCCCCCGGCCCCCGCCCCCGGCCCCCCGCCTCCGGCCCCCGGGAGACGAGCTCACAGGTACCGCCGCGTGTGCGGTTCCCGCGCCGAGCCCCCTGGCCCCTGGCCCCTCCATGGGGGCCCCTTCTCAGACCCCATCGCTACACCCCCCCTCGCCCCGCAATCTCGCACCCTCTCCGCCTTGCCTCGCCCGGCCCCTCACCACCCCTAGAGCACGCCTTTCCCCCTCCCTCCGCCCCCCTCCCTCCCTCCCTCCCCCCGTCACGCACAAACGCTCCGGCCCCGGCCCCACATTGCGGCAACGGTGCGGCGTTAGCGCTCGCACACGCACATGCGCTTCTCGACGCTCAGTATTCGTTTACACACACACACACACACATGCTCGTAACTGGTTTGGGTCGGGCGGGCTTCTCATTCAACTCACACACATGCATGTTTTCTTTTACACACACATGCACACATGCATGCGCGCGGTGCAATCGGCCCCCCTCCCCTGCACCCGCACTACATTCTCATGTGTTCCTCTAGGGGGGCCCGCGGAGGAGGAGGAGGAAGGGGGAGGATGTAGAAAATTGGTAGACATTCCAAACTGCGCAGCTGGCAGGGGGAGGGGGCGCAGGCACATGGAGAAGGGCAACTGGGACAGTGCCCCCCCGGCGCCCTCCCGCGCTCCGCCGCCGCTGGAGACCCCGAAGGGCCGCCAGTGGGGTAGTCAGTTGCGCGACGGCGGCGTCAGCGACGGCGGCGGCGGCGGCGACGTCGGCGACGGCAGCGGAATACCCGAGGGGAGCTCACCCCACGCCGCGTACCCCATTTCATTCCAACCCCCGACCGCGTAGGGCACTGACGCGGCAGAGGGCGGGCGGGCGGGGCGAGACAGCGGCCGGGCGGCACCCTCACCAACGTCTGCTGCTGACGCCACCCGCGCCGCCGCCGCCGCCGCCGCCGCCAGGCCCCCAACCCGTCACGCCCGTGACAGTCGCCCGGGCCAGCGGCTGCGCCGCCGCCGCCGCCGGCCCCGTCGGCGCCGCCAGCCGGATGACGGCCTCGCAGGAGGCGGACACCGCCGGCACCGCCGCCCGCGACTGGTTGCCGGCACTGCTGGCGCTGCTGGGGCGGCTGCTGCCGCCGCCCCCCGCGCTGGCATGGCTGCCCATAAGGACGGAGATCGGATGCGTCCCGGCAGCCGAGATGGGGGCGGGGCCGCCTGGCTGCGCGGCGGCGGCGCCGCCGCCGCTGTTGGGGGCTTGTGGTTGCTCTGCCGCGGCCGCCGCAGCCGCGGCCGACGCCGCCAGAAGCGCGGCAGCGGCGGCGTCGGCCGCGCGCGGGCTGCCGACGTCGGATCGGCTGCCGGCGCTGCCGACGGCGAGCGGGTTGGTGTGCACACGGTACGACAGCATCGCCGCTGCCGCCGCGGCGGCGGCGGAGGCCCCGCCGCTGCTGCCGTCAAGAAACAGCGGCGGGATCGGCGGCGGCGGCGGCGGACCGGCGCCGAGGGCCGTACCGGACGTCGTGCACCAGCTGTTGCCCCCGCCGCCGCTGACGCCGCCGCTGCTGACGCCGGCGGCGGCCGCCGACAGCGCCGCCGCGGCCACGGCCATCTGCGCCTCCTGCGCCCGCGCCAGCCGGTGTTGCGACGCGGGTCCCCCCGCCATTGACGCCGCCGCCGCCGCCGCCGCCGCCCGCGGCAGTGGCGCCACCTGCGACGACCCCGAGACCCACCTCATCATCGCCAGCCCGTTACTGCTGCTGCTGCAGGGCGACCGCTGCACATGCTCCGCCACCGGCCGTGGACTCGGCGACAGGCCGCCCGTCTCATAGTAACCACCGGCCAACGCCGCCGACGTCGGCAGCGGCGGTAATAAGACCGCCAGCTGGTTGGCGTCGGCCGTGCTGATCCGGCCGCTGGCGGCGGCGCGAAGCGCCGTCGAGCCCTGCCCGGCAACCGCCGCCGCCGCCGCCGCCGTCGCAGGTACGGCCTGGAAGGCACGGCCGGAGGCGGTGGCGGCGGCGGCGCCCGTGCTGGACATGTGGCGACGCACCACTGCCGCAGCGATGTCGTACTCGCTGTCGCCGCCGCTGTCGGAGTCGGTGCTGGTGCCGTCGCCGTCGGTCGCCAGGTCGGCGCTGATGTTGCGACGCATGGGGCGGAGCTCCCTGGAGTTGCTGGCGGAGATGCCGCTGGCGCCGCCGCCACTCAACAAGGCCGCCGCTGCCGGCTGTCCGCCGCCGGAATGATGAGAGCCGACGGCGGCGGCGGCGGCGGCGGCGCCATGTACGGCGCCGCGTGAGGGCGAGTCAGTGAGACGCACCAGGGTCAGCGTCGGCGCGTGTTGGTATGCGCCGACGCCGACGCCGGGTTGTGATGCCGTACGGTTACTGCCCTCCCCGGCGGAGGCGCCCGTCGCCGTCGCTACGCCAGCGCCTGGCGCCGGCTCAATCACGACCATCTCCAAGTCCATCCCGGACGGCGGCGGCGGCGCCGCCGCCGGGACACCGCCACCCGCTGCTCCCACCGCCGCCGCCGCAACCGCAGCCTCGCCGCCCTCCGGTACGGCACCCGGCGGCGCGCTTGCGGGGTCCGTACCTCCTGCCGTCGTCGCCGACGCCGCTGCTGCCGCCGCCGCCGCGGCGCCCTCCGACTCCGGCGGCGGCGCCGCCGCCGCCGGCGGCCTGCCGCCGCGCGGCGGCAGGGGGCCGAACAGCGTCTTGAGCGCCTCTAGCACATTGTCCTTGCAGAGCGGACACGTGATGTCGCGACCGAGCCACTGGTCGATGCAGGTGACGTGGTAGAAGTGGCGGCAGGGCAGGTGCTTGACGCGTTCCCCGTCCTCGAACTCACACAGGCAGATGGCGCACACCTCCCCCGCCGGCGCCTCCGGCTCGCTGTGGCTGGCGGGGCCACTGGAGGGCGGCGCCAGGGAGGAGGGCCCGCCGGCGGCGCCGCCGGGGGGTGACGGCTCTTCTGACTTGGGCGGCGGCGGCGCCGCCGCCGCAGCGGCGGCGGCAGCGGCGGCGGCGGCAGCAGCGGGTTCAGCCGTGGCCGTGGACGTCGCTGACGTCGGGCGCTGTGCCGTCGAGAGGGGAGGAGGGGCGGGGGCGGCGATGCCAGTCGGGGCGCCAGGCGGGGGTGGATTTAACTACTGGAAAAGTCGACGCTGGGGGCGCCGCCGCTATACCCATCCCCGCGCATCCCCCCCCCACGCCAAGCTGCCCAAATCGAATTATGTGGGTTGTTCAAGGC
This sequence comes from Eudorina sp. 2006-703-Eu-15, assembly GCA_003117195.1. NCBI lineage: Eukaryota > Viridiplantae > Chlorophyta > Chlorophyceae > Chlamydomonadales > Volvocaceae > Eudorina > Eudorina sp. 2006-703-Eu-15. The sequence continues at coordinate 150,121 of BDSI01000154.1, read as the reverse complement.
TCCACTATTACCCAACACTCCGTGACTGCTCATCCGAACGACCCACATACAGCCGCGCTGACTTTGTGAGCTTCGCTGTGCTTGCGACCTTGCCTAGCGGGTGGAGGAAGAGAGGAGGAGATGTTAGTAATGCACACCCGGCGTCCCAACCCCCGGCGGCGCGCTCTCCCCTCGGCGGCACACAGCTGTTCGTGAATCCCCCCTAGTTTGAAAGTTCCTATAGTCCCCCTCCCTCTCTCCCTTCCTCCACCCACCTGCTGCTCCCTGGAGCTCAACCCGCGCGGCGTCGCCGCCGCCGCCGGCGGTGCCGCCGCCGCCGCCGCCGCCGCCACCGTCACCGCCACCGCCTCACCGGCGTCAGCGGCGTCGGCCGCGTCGGCAGCGGGGGCGTCCGCCGCATCGGGGGGCTCCTCTTTCCGCAGCTTGCCGTAGGGGTCGGGTCCCGGGAGGGTCCTGGCCGCCGCGGCGTCCTTGGCCGAGTAGGTGGTGGTGGCCATCATGCGCAGGTAGCGGCGGGGGATGCGGTGGCGGTTGGGGCCGCGGGCGCCGGGCGCGCCGCCCGCGGTGGCGGCTGTCGCGGCGGCGGCTGCAGCCATGGCCTCGGCGGCTTGCTGCGGCGGGGGAAGGGGGGTGCGGGGGGCCACGGGACAACGGGGCGGAGCAGGAAGTTGGCGGCCGGAGCCAGGGGAGGGAGGGAGGGAGCGGGGGAGGGTGCGGAGTGTTGTGTTCGGGATTGCAGCGGCTGGGATCACAGCGCTCAGGGGTCGAGGGCGCTACCGTGTGCCATTGAGACGACTTGGAGACGGGCCTCGATAAGGTGCAGTGGGCATCCGCCCGGGCAGACGATCCAACCCAATCCGTCTACCCACCCATCCTTCCGTGCCACGCGCTAAACCCCCCCACCTGCCACCCCCCCCCACATACACACACACACACACACCTCAAGTGCGCAAACTCGTGCCCCACCGCCCACGGCACCATCCCCCACCGCCCACGGCACCAAGCCCCCCCGCGCGCCGCCGCCCCAGCCACCTTGAGGAATAAAACCCTCCGACTCACCACCGACACCCTTTCATTCCCATGGCAAGGAACGAACCAATCCCGGGCACCAATGAGAAAAAGAAAGGAAATAACCGCCACACCCACCCCCCCACCCCCGGCCACACACACCCCACCTGCCGCCTCAGCTGCACCGGTCTGAACACGCAGTGCCAGAGGCAGAGGAACAGCAGCATTGCGCCCGCCGCCGCGGAGGACGCCGCGATCATCATTATGAACTGGGGCAGCATGGAGGTGGAGGCGGTCTGGGTGTCCCAGGAGATCACCAGCCAGGACAGCACCGAGTCGTTCTGGGCCACCACAGAGATCGTCGCACTGTACGGCAGTGTACGATATCGCCGTAGGAGGTAGGGGTGTTGTCGTCGCCACGGGGGGCCGGGGGAACAATTTTGGGAGGGAGGGGGAGGGGGAGGGGGAGGGGGAGGGGAGGGGGAGGGGGAGGGGGAGGGGGAGGGGGAGGGGGAGGGGGAGGGGAGGGCGGGAGGGTCGCGAAAGTCGGAAAGATGGGCGGGGGGGGGCGTATGAGGAGAGGGGAGCACGCGGTGAATCGCCAGGGAGGGAGGGGCGGGGTGTTGAATGGTGTCGAGAAGTGTCCAGATGTGGCTGGGGCCGGGACAGGCCCGACAGTGGAGGGGGAGCGCGAGGGTGGTATAGTGAGTTGGTAGACATATTTTTACTGCGATGCTGCTGCCAGAGCAAATGTCGGATGAAGGGTTGTATCGACTGCACATCACCCGGATCTCCGGCGAGGTGACATCGTCCACCTTTTTGTGGGCCTTTCGACAACTCACGACTGAAAACTGGTAATCACCCACACGAAGCAAATCTGCCCAACACCAATTCGCCTTCCACGTAGCCGGCAAAGTGCAGGACCGCTGGCGGCTGTTAATAATGCAAAATGGGGAGGGGCCGAGGGGCCACGGGGCCTCCCAACGCCCATGCCGAACCCAACCGAACCCAACCGAACCCAACCGAACCGAAGCGTCAACCGAAGCACCAACCGATGAGAAACAGCCCCCTCCCCCCCCGCCAACAAACCACGAACACCCGACCGCCCCCGACGACCCACTTGGCCGACGTCACCGCCCAGTGTTTGTACGCCGCCGGCCCCTGCAGCACGTCCAGCCCCGAGTCCGTTCGCACGTAGATGGTGATCCCGGCGGGCAGCGCCGAGTAGTTGAGGGCCAGGTCGGTGAGGCCCTGGGCGAAGACCATTTGGAAGGTGCAGTTGCCTGGGGTGGGGGTGGGGTGTGGGGTTGGGTGGGGCGGGGCGGGGCAGCGAAGAGTGGGGTGCAGGAAATTAGTTGGCGGACGTATTCATACTGCGCTGCTGCCACAGCAAATAAAGATCGCCTCCCTCCCCCGCGGGACGGGGGGGGGCCGTTCACACGCCCGCGGGTACAACACGCAACGCCGGATAAGGCCCTCGACAGGAGGGAGAGAAGGCAAAACCCTCGGCCAACACCCGAAGCTAATCCTACTCCTGCCTCCCGACATTCCCCCAACCCCACCCCCAAAACCCCAAATTACCCCCTCCCCCTCAAAAAAAATAGGTCTACATAGCCCCCCCCCCCGCACACACACAACTACCCCAACCGCCCCCAAACCGCTCCCCCCCCCCCCGCACACACACAACTACCCCAACCGCCCCCCAACCGCTCCCCCCCCGCACACACACACACCTACCCCAACCGCCCCCCAACCGCTCCCCCCCCCGCACACACACAACTACCCCAACCGCCCCCAACCGCTCCCCCCCGCACACACACACCTACCCCAACCGCCCCCCAACCGCTCACCCCCCCCCCGCACACACACAACTACCCCAACCGCCCCCCAACCGCTCACCCCCCCCCGCACACACACAACTACCCCAACCGCCCCCCAACCGCTCCCCCCCCCCCACACCCACCTGACATCACCACGATCGGGTACTTGCTGTCCGCGAACTTGCTGTCCCGCTTGGCCACCACCAGCGCCATGACGGGGTGGCTGGGGTCGCACAGCAGGGTCAGCGGCAGGGACATGGGCCGCTGCTCGTAGCCGCCCACCCCCGGCGGCTTGGGGGGCACGTCGTAGGTGAAGAAGAAGTTGCTGGGGTACGAGTTCAAGAAGTACATCAGCCGGTAGGTCACACTGCGGGCAGAGGCACCCGCACCCGCCGGAGGAGGGGGGGGGTATTGAAAAGAGAAAAGAAACCCAGAAACGAGGGGGGGGGAGGGGGTATAGGACATTGGTAGGACAGAGGCGCAAACTGCGTTGGCTGCCGGCGGCGGAGGATCTCCTCCCCCTGCCACATTCCTGTAACCCCCCTCCCCCGGCCCTCTTCCCCGGCCCCCCTCCCACACCCCAGTTTGGGTATGTCTACCAATTTCCTATACCCCCTTCCACCCCGCTCTTCCCCGCCCCCTCCCCCACCCCTTCCACCCCGCTCTTCCCCGCCCCCTCCCTCTCCCCCCCCGGTCTCACCCCGGCAGCACCCCGATGGGTGTATCGTCCACCAGCTGGTCCACGATCCAAGGGTCCTCCACCGCCACCGCCACCGCCCCGCGGGTGGGGCCCCCCAGGGAGGCGGCGGCGACGCCCTCCGGCCCCGAGGCGGCGGCGGCGGCCAGGGTGGTCATGCGCATCCAGACGTGCGAGGCGGCGGCCGGCGAGCTGGTCCCCGCGAAGGTGAGGGGCAGGGTCACGGAGCTGAGGTCGACGGTGACGGTCAGCGGCTGGGGCTGCGGCTGGGGCTGCTGGCCGGTGGGTACGGCGGCGACGGTCACCGAGGAGGGCACGGGCCACAGCTTTGTGGACGGCAGGTCTTCGTCGGAGATCTGGGGGAGGGGAGGGGGGCAGGGTGGCGGTTGGGGGGGGCGTGGCGGCGGGAGGGGGGGGAGAGGGGGAGGGGGGCACGGCAGGGGAGCGGGGTATTAAGCATACAGGAAGGTGGTCTGTACGGCAAATGAGTACGGCAGGTAAGCACGGACGGACGAACGGACGGACAGGCATGCAGACAGTAGGCAGGCAGCAGTCAGACAGGCAGTAGGCAGGCAGCAGGAGGATACAATCACACGCACGCACGCACGCACGCGCGCGCGCTCTCTCTCACCGCCCCGAAGTTGTAGGTGCCGGGCAGGAGCCTGATCTTGAGCGGGGTGCTGGCGGCGTACGTGTTGTTGATGGGGACGGGCGCGGGGGAGCTCGTGAGGCCGCTGGCGGTGCCCGCCCACTGCAGCTCCCCCACCCAGCGCCTGCGTCGCCCGTCGCCAAAGGGGGAGGGAGAGGGGGAGGGGGAGGGGGAGGGAGGATATAGGAAATTGGTAGACATATCATCCCGGGAGGGGGAGGGGGAGGGGGGGGGGGCGGACGGGTTGGATACGAAGTCCATGATTCGTGCACGCGGGCAGTCGTTGGGCTCTGCCGGGCCCATCGCGTAGCACGCACTCCCGTACTGCCGCCCGCCGATCAACTACACCCCGCCCACGACCCCCCCCCACCAACCCTACCAATTTCCTATACCTCCCCCCCCCCACACCTCCCCACCCCACCCCCGACCCACCGATACTGCGGCAGCCGCACTGTGCTGTTGGGCGTCCTGAAGATGACCGTCAGCGCCACTGCCGCCAGCCCGTCCGACAGCGGCGGCGGCGGCGGCGGCAGCGAGATGCTGTACAGCACCTGGTCGCCCCCCGGCACCAGGCTGGCGGTGGTGTTGTCGGCGCTCACCATGAGGGAAGAGCCTCCGCGGGCCGCCTCCGCGGGCGGGATGAGCACGGCTCCGAAACTGGTCTTGGCGCCCGGCGGCGTGATGAGGACCTGGGCCGAGACGTCGGGGGAGGAGGGGGGTGGGGGGTTGGGGGGTGGGTATAGGAAATTGGTAGACATCTTCATTTCCGTCGGGGGGCCGGGGGAGAGGGGTGGACAAAAAGAAAAAGAGGGGAAGGGGTTCAAAACGGAAACCACCTCTCCCGGAACGAGCTCGAAGAGGGGGCGGGGGGCCTTTTCCAGGCGCGGGGGTAAGGGTGGAATTCGAGGGACGAGTCGCGGGCGGATTCAACCAAAAAGGAGGGGAGGAGGGGGATGTACAGGAAATGGCGGGTTCACGTGTACAGAGGCCGCGCTGCCGCCAGCGGGACAGGACAAGAGGGCGGGGCCTGGTGGCCCCAGTCGAGGGCTCAGCAGGCTCGTACCGCGTACGGCGCGTTGCTGGGCTGCTGTACGGCACTGGCGTTGAAGACCACGAACTCCGCCTCGCCCGCGGCACTCGTGCAGCGGCTGTCCCGGAACGCCGGCGCGGCGGTGTCGGCGGCCCGGCGGCGGCGGTAGAGGCCGCTGCCGGCCTGGGTGCGGAGCTCGGTGGTGGCGTTCGCCAGTGCCGTACCGTTGTTGTTGTACACCTGCGGGAGGGGGCGGGGCGGGGCGCGGGGTCGGGGCGCCGGGAGCGGAGGCATGGCGGGTTCAAAGATGGTCAGGCCCTGGGTCGTGGTGGCGGCAAGACAAAACAAAAAGAACAGACCCAGGAAAGAACCCCGGAAAGGGGGCCGTTGCAGACCCATGGGACGGTCCCGTGTCGGTGGGTGAATGTGCGCCGGGAGGGGCCCCGCCCCCAGGGGGACCGGGGTGGGGGCTCGATACGTTTCAGGTTCTTGAGGAGGTGCGGTGTGGGGCAAAAAGGGGGTATAGAAAATAGGAAAATTTGGGGCAAAAAGGGGGAGGGCGGAGGGGGATGTCTGCGCCGCGCCGCGCAGGGGAGGCACGGCAGAGGTTGAAGCATACACCTCTCTCTGATCTACACCCCGTGACAATCTTACCTGTTCTGCAGCAGCGCTCCCCCCCCCTGTTGGTTGCCCGCGAAGCTTTCCCGCCCTAGGCGCCCCCCCCCCCTCCCGATCGTCCCGCGGGTCGGCCTCACCTTGACCTTGAACGAGTACGCGCGCGGCAACGTAAGGCCCCAGCCGAGCGACGCGTTCGTACGGCCGAGCTCAATGTACGGCTTGCCGTACGCCACCACGGTCAGGTTCGCCATGGTCAGCCCCGGCGGCAGCACGACGTCAACCAGGGGGCAGATGGTGCCGCTGGGTTTGGACGGCTGCAGTCGGGAGACATGGGGGGCAAGGGGGAGGGCCCGGGCAAAGGGGGGTGTAGGAAATTGGTAGACATATGCAAACTGCTGCTGCTGCCAGAGCGACGACAAGGCAAGGGGGGGGGGACGCGGCCTAAGATAAGAAGGAAGAGAAGTCTGTGGGAGGTGTGGGGATGGGGATTGGGGGGAGAGGGAGGTAGCGGATCCGTCAGCTGACACGGACTGTGCCGGCCGCTGTGGCAGTACGGGCATTGGCGGGCAGCGATTGGACTGCGCACACGTTCGTACCCCGGTCGGCACGCCCGCGCCGTCCATGTCCAGTACGACAAACCCGCCGGTGGCTCCGAACAGATCCACCGTCAGATTGTCCGGCGCCGCCGCCGCCGGCGTCGTCGTCAGGGTCACGACCTGGTTGGGTACGACCGTGCCGCCCGGCATGCACGCCTGCCGGGCAATGTCGTACGAGTACGACAGGTTGCCGCACGTTGGTCGTATGGCAGCGGAGAGACAGCCTGCACCAGGCGGGGCGGAACGATGCGAGAGGGGCAGTCCTGTGTGTTAACCTTGTTATAAACGAACCCGCCCGACGGACCCAGCCCAGGTGCGGATGTGGTAAGTAAATATTACCTACCAGATTACCTGCAGGTACACACTAACCATGCGTAGCGGTGCGTGTATGATGGCAGGGGGTATGAACGGTGATGGGACGGACTGACTGACGCAGCCAACGTGCGTGGAGGGTTTGGGTTTGGGGTACAGGGTGTACGGTACCTTGCCGCCACGTCACGCACGCAGACCCCTCTCCCCCGGCCCTGGCTTGCCTTCCTCCTTGAAACCCCAACTGTACCTGTGGCTGTGCCAGTGGCTGCCAGCTCGCTGTAACCCCCCAACCCCCCCCCCCGCACCCCCCCACCAATGGCTCAGACATCTTACACCCCGCGCCCCCCCCCCACCCTAGCTATCCCCCCCGTCCCCCTCCAGGCCCACACCCGGCCGCACCTCCCGCCGGCGCCGCGGCCTTGATCGCCACCACCGGGCCCACCCCCCCTTGAGCTCCCTCCGCCAGCAGCACCCACAGCTCCGAAACCGACTGGGGACGCAGGGGCACACCAAGGGGAAGGGCGGGGGCCCCGGGGGACTTCAGGGGACGTACGGGGAGCTGCGGTGACAGCCGGAGGCAACGGCCCCGCTTCCAGCCGGGTCTTGCTTGTGTTCGCATGCTGGGTTACCGGCGGTGGCGCGGCTGCCCTGTTCCGTTGTTGTTTGGGCGATTGTTCATTTGCAGGTTATCGTGGTAACGCACATGGGTACTTGGTTTGGGCTGGGCGGGTCTCTTCTCCATACACGCACACACACGCACATACGCGCACGGCACCTGCCGTACCTCATTACGCGACAGCGCTGCCCCCGCCAACGCCCAGGCCGTCAGCGGCGGCGCCGCCGCGGCCGCCGCCGCCACCGTCGTCAGCGCCCCGCCGCCCGGCATCACCGACAGCCAGATCTGCGACCGGCGGCTGCAGGACGACGTACTGAAGGTCGTCGAGTTGGAGAGGACCGAGTCGGGGTCGGAGCAGGAGAACGCGTCCAGGAGCCACAGGGGCTGTTGCGGCAGCGGCGGGGGCGGCGGCTGCGCCGTCGCCCCGCGGCGGCGGCGGCGGCGAGGTCCTGCGCCCCTCCCAGCAGCAGCAGGGGCGAGAACTCGGCCTCGCTGAGCACCGTGGTGTTGGAGGAGAAGTAGGCGGAGCAGAAGGGCGCCACGGGGGGCAAGGCGGAGGAGAGGATGCCGCCTGCGGTCCAGGAGGAGGCGGCGTGGGGCGGGGCGGGCGGGCGGGCGGGCGGGCGGGCGGGAAAAGGAGGGAGGGAAAGGGGGGCGGCAGGGGGCAGGGGGCAGAGGGTCGTGTTGTGTGCGCGATGTGCCGCGGATGGGGGGAAAGTGTGGGGGATGGATGGGGGGAAAGTGTGGGGGATGGATGGGGGGAAAGTGTGGGGGATGGATGGGGGGAAAGTGTGGGGGATGGATGGGGGGAAAGTGTGGGGATGGATGGGGGGAAAGTGTGGGGGATGGATGGGGGGAAAGTGTGGGGGATGGATGGGGGTGCGGATGTGGAGCGGCCCAGCTGACATGTTCCCATCACTGGATGTGCGCCTACCGTACGGCATCTTACACAGCTGTCGTACTCCCCTCACCCCCTCCCGCCTCACACGCGGCCGACCGCCGCACCTCGGACCGACAGCAGCAAGTGGTCCGCGCGATGGCCGGGTCGTACGGCTGAGTAATTGCCGTACGCCGCAGACCAGGCGATGGCGGGGTGGTTGCCGTACACTGACACCCCCGACAGGAAGGTGAGGGTCCAGCCGTCCGACAGCAGCCGGGGGCCGCCGCCGCTGACGCCCTCACTGACGCCGCCGTAGCAGGTCATGGAGAAGTACGGCAGACCGGTGCGGGCGGCGCAGGCGTGGCGGTAGCGCGCCTGGCGTCGCAGGGGGAGGGTTAAGCGGGGGTTAGGCAGCGGGGGTTAGGCAGGGGTTAGGCAGGGGTAGGGGTGTAGGAAATCGGTAGACATACTCAAACTAGGGGTAGGGGGGGTTAAGAGTAGGAGGTAAAGGTTTAGGGTTGCGGGAGGCGGCGGTTAGGGCGAGAACTTGGGTTGGCGGACTTGACTGGGGATCGCGGGTGGTGGGCGGGTCAGGCTTGACTGGAGGAAAGATAGGGTGTGCGGCGGTGGCGGGGCGTCGGAGCTCGGAGGGCCGCCCCGCTTGCCGGAGTGGTCGCGGGGTCGCGGGGCAGCCCCCGCCCTCCTCCGCCTATCGAGCGCGTGTCTGGCGGTGCGATGAACCCCGCTGCGCATGCGACTGTATGCACACGTGGAGGCCGGTGGTGGTGATGGTAATGATGATGATGTTATTGCCAGGATCCAGGATCCAGACAGCATTGCACGTGGGTCTGCGGGCGTGTAGTCATGTCAATCCAGGCGAAACCGCCAAACACGGTCCGCAAACCCCCCTTTGAACTTGCCGTTCACAAGCCAGTGCCCACCACTTAACCCACCACCGACCCGCCACTGACCCACCACTTAACCCACCACCGACCCACCACCGACCCACCACCGACCCACCACCGACCCGCCACTTAACCCACCACCGACCCACCACCGACCCACCACTTAACCCACCGGGGGTGACACGCCCAACGAGTTCAGCGGCTGTACCCATCTCGTCCCATTCGCGGACAGCTCCAGCAGGCACAGCGAGTCGGTCACATTGTCCACCAAGGAGACGGCGGGGCTGAGGCCGCCCACCAGCCCGCCGTGCAGCGCCAGGTACGACAGAGAAGTGGTGGGCGCGCTCGACGCCGCGGAGACGCTCGACGCGGTCGCCAGGTGCGCGGCGCCGTACAGGAAGCGCGGGTAGCACGCCGCGGCGCCTCTGGTGCTGTTGGTGCTGTTGGTGCTGGTGCTGCTGTTAGTGCTGTTGGTGCTGTTGGTGGTGGTTGTGGTGGTGGCGGTGGGTAGGAGCGACGTCCAGGCAGCCACGACGGCGGTGAAGTTGCCGTTGGCGGCGGGCAGCGACTGGGCTGACAAGGTCAGGCTCCAGATGCCGCCCTGCGTTGGGGCGTCGCAAAGGAGGGTATAGGAAAAAGGTATAGGAAAAAGGTATAGGAAAAAGGTATAGGAAAAAGGGTATAGGAAAAAGGTGGGGGAAAGACTAACGAAAAATGGAAAACGGGAAACGGTCACCCTAACGAAGATGGACGAGGAGATGCCCCAGGCAGGGGCCGGAGGCGGCGGAGGGCCATGCGGTGTACGGTGAGACGGGGATTTGGAGTACGACACCGTACATTCCTGCCATGCCGTGACGGACGCACACACGTCTCCCGCGGCAAAGGTTCCGCGTGTGGGTTACGCCGAGGTCCTGCTGCGACAGAGGGCGGCAGAGGGAGCGAAGCGGGGCACGCGCAGCACGGGCGCAGCCCTGCCCTGCCCGGCGCAGCCCGCCCCCGCTCCAGGGACCGAGCGGGAGGCCAGCCCTCGGCGCGGCGGCGGACTGCCCAGCAGCGCACCCCCGGCAAGCTGGCATGCATGCAGGCAGACAGGCCTTGCCCGCCGGCCCTCCCTCCTCCCCGCCATGGTCGCCCCTGTTGCCCTATTGCACCTGTCCTCCCAGCCCCAACCAAGCAAACAACCAACCATCCTTCTACGGTAATCGACCGCCCATAACCCCTGCACCGCTCCAACGGCTCGATCCAAGTCCGACGGCGTGTGTGTATGGGCGGGGGGGGGGGAGGTTCCGGCGGCCGGCCCTCCGCGCACCTGCAAGCCGGCCGACCCCTCCTGCGGCGCCACCTCCTCCGCCTGCAGGTACAGCGCCGCGCCGCCGTACCCCGCCTCCAGGCCCCCCTCGTGCACCTCCACAAGCCGCCGATCCCACAGCCGCCCCACCGCCGCCGGGCAATCCGGAGCCCCGAACGGACGAGGCGGCGGCGGCGACGGTGAAGAGGCGGCGGAGGCGGCGGAGGCGGGGCAGCTGCCGGCCGACGCCCACACCATCTCCCGGGCGCCGGTGGTCAGGTCCAGCAGCCACATGTCGTACAGCTGGTACGACGTGGCCGAGTCCAGCAGGGTGTTGCCGGGCGGCAGCGGGAGGCCGCTGAGCACGTCGGTGTTGTAGGTCAGGGAGGGGCCGCTGGGGAGGGCACCTGGTGGTGGTGGGTCGAGGGGCGGGGAGGAGGAGGGTCATGGGACCAAGGCAATGGGTCAGGACATAGTCAACACTGCGCGGACTGCCAGAGCAGAGGTGGGGAGGAGAGGTACAGCGAATTGGTAGACAGAGGGAGGGGAGGGGGGGCGGAGGCGCGGAGGGGGCGTAGCGAAGTGGGCGGGCTGTGATAGGGAGGTAGCTGGGTTGCAGGGAGGACGAGGCCTCGCATCAGGACCCCGAATCCCCCACCCGCCCATCCCCCCCATTCCATTCCCACCAAAAACCCCTTGCCTCGCTACTATTTCTTTTCTTTCGTCACCCCACCCAAACCCAGCTCATCGCCGTTGAACACAGCCACAGACGCCTCCCTCCCGCTTTCGACATCGCTCTCCTGTTTGGGTATGAGGCTCGGGGGGGGGGGGCATTGCGGGGGGAGAGCGCCAAACCCCCGACCAAACCCGCCACCCACGCCTCAACAATCCCACCTGCGCAGCTCCCCCCCTCATGTCATTCGCTCCCCTCTCCTTCCCCACCCCTCAACTTCCTATATCCCCTGCCCTCCCCTCCTGAAACAGCGAAACCGCGAAACAACCACCGATTGCGTAGTAGCTGTCCGGTTGTCCAACCCCTCCCCTCCCCTGCAACCAACAACGTCACACAACAACAACAACAGCAATCACGCACCTGTCCAGCCGTTCGGCGCCCGGCCCCCCACCAGCAGCAGCTTCCGGGCGCCCGCCACCGCCACCGGCACCGCCATCAGCCCCGCGGCGGATCGCGGCGCCATCGCCCCCTGGAGCGGCGGCATCCACCGCGCCAGCCGCCCCGTGCTGTTGCTGCTGCTGCTGCTGCCGGGTTGCCCCAGCCGCCACACGAGGCTGCTGTCCTGGGGGCACAGGTACGCGTCCGCCGACCGCGGCAGCGGCTGCGGGGTCCACCAGCCGCCGAAGAGCCACACGCGGTGCTGCGGGTAGGGGCCGGCGGGAGGGGAGGGAGGGAGGGGAGAGGAATGGTTAGTAGATGTATGACGGGTTCGATAGATTGGTGCAGACCTCTTTCACTCTGCTCCCCGCCAGGGGCCGCACTTTGGCGGATGTGATTCACTACACTTGCAATTGCGAATAACGCATTCACTTTTCCACAGGAGTATTTGGGATAGGACAGCTTGTAGAACGGGCAGGGGTCGTTGTTCCACAGCTGCCCAGCTGCCCAGGGGCGTGCACGGCAGGATGTCGATTGCCGAGCAACAAAGCCCTGGACCAGTTAAACAGCGCCGACAGAACGGTCCGGCAGACAGACGGGATGATGGGCGGGCATGTCCGTCCACACACACAGACAGAAGCCCCGCCCAAACGGCTGAGTGCCACCTCCCTGTCGATGACGTCAGGTATCAGGCGGAAACACTACCAGCCCGCCCGCCCTCCAACCTACCAGCCCGGCCGTCCTCCCTCTCCCCAGACAGGCAGGCACAAAGACGTAACCGTCCGCAGGTCCGCCATCCACGCGGCCCCCCAACCTTGGCCGCCATCCGCACGCCCCCAAGCCGCCCCAACCCAACCCGCCCGCACCTGAAGGGGGTCCGACGCGCCGCCGTCCCCCGCCACCCACACCGCCGCGCCCGACAGACTGCCCGGCTGCACGTCGCCCCACAGCCCCAGCGCGGCCTGCGTGTCGGTCAAGTTGTACGTGGCCTCCTCGCCGTTGTCGGAGATCCAGACGGCTTGGAGGCCGTACGGGGCATCTGCGGGCGTTACGTTGGTGTTCCCGGCGACGCCGCCCTGCAAGTAGAGGACGCCGCCTGGGGGGGCGGGGCGGGGGGGGGGGCGCCGCAAAGGTGCCGGCGGAGGAGGCCGAGCAGTGAGGGCCAAGGGGTAAGAGGGCCGGGGTAGTGCACCCAGCTGCTGCTAGGGTGACCGCCGCTCATCGCGCTGCACCTGGGGGGGATCGTTGCCTGGCCTCCACCCGCTCCTCCTCCCCTTCCCTCCCCCCTTTCAGCTCGTGGAGAAACACACAGTCGCCCTCTCCTGCACACCCTCTCCTGCACACCCTCTCCTCCACACCCTCTCCTCCACACCCTCACCCCACACCCTCGCCCCACACCCACACCCTCGCCCCACAACCCGCCCACACCCACCCGCAACCCAGCTGGCGTGGAAGGCTGTGCGTCGCGCGGCCGCGCCCAGCGCGCTCCAAATGCCTGCCAGGTCACTCCCGCCCCCGCTCCCGCTCGCGCTTGCATTCGCGCTCGTATCCGTGCTGACGCTCGTCCACGTGAACTTGTACACCTGCGCCGAGGCGGTGACGTTGATGGCGGCGTTGGAGGCGGTGGTGGAGGCGGTGCCGGCCGGCCGCCCGGGTCCGCCCACGATCGCTGCGAGCTGCGCGGGCAGGGCCGCCGCGGGCAGCACCGGGAACCTGCCCGACAGCCCCCCGCTGAGGTACACCTCCCCCGAGTCGCGCGGCCCGGCCGCCAGCGAGTGACCAAAGAGCGGCTGGGGCAGCGGCCTCCTGCGATGATGAGGGGATGGGCGGATGGGTATAGGAAGTTTGATGGACATGTTCAAACTGCGCTGGCGATGGATGGATGGGCAGGTCTGAAGCCCAGACGCGTGGGCGTGAGGTACATTGAGTGACTGGGTACACGCCCCGCTCGCACATACTGTGGGTGGGTGAGTGGGTGCGTGCGCCATGAAGCCCTCCCTGCCACACCCCAGTCGCTCACATTTTGGTGAAGATGTAATGGCCGGTCGTCTTGTTGTACGACAGGTCGTACACGACGTCCACCGTCGCATTGGTCGACGTGTCCACGCCCCCGCACAGCAGCACGTGGGGCTCCCCGTTGACGGTGTACGACACCGCCGAGTGGCGGTACAGCGGCGGTACGGTCCCCTGCACGCGTGCAGAGCGGCGCCGCGAGAGAGGGGCGGCGGGAGCGGCCTTGGAGGGGATTCTCGGGTGGGAGGCGGTTAGGATGAACACAGCCCAAGGGGGGCACTAGTACACCCGCCGACATACTTGAAGGCATGCTTATGGAGGGAGGGAAGGAGGGACGGAATGTTTACAGTGTTTACAGTGTTTATAGGATATATGAACTTTATTGTTTGATGGTGTATTCGAGAGGGGTGCAAAGCCCAGACCCTAGAGGACATCCCGGCGGTGAATCTCGCCCCGCCGGCAGGCAGCCATACAGCCCTCCGGGCGCCCTGCCGCCGCCAAGAGCAATGGGCCCCCCGTCTCCGCAGCTCCCCCCGCCAGGCGGCGGACCCTCTCCTCCTGACGGTCGACGCCCCCATCTCTCGAAACTCGCTGCCACCCCGCCCGATTGCGACCTATGCAACGCCGACTGCCGCCGCCCGGCCACTGGGTCATTCCAAGAACTTCTGGGACCCCACAGCCAAGGGGCAGCCACCCGCCCGCCGGGGGCCAGGGGGGGAGGTGTCCAGCGGGGGCGGAGACGGCGGCGGCGGCGGCGGGAAGCGGGCCGGGCCCGGGCAGGCTGGAGGCTGACAGGGGAGCGCGCCCGTCCGTCCGTCCGTCCGTTCGTCTGTCCGTCCGTCCGTCCGTGCACCCAGGCAATGCACTGGGAGAAGGATCTCCGTGAGGTGGTAGACGAGAGATCCGCTGCCTGCCCTGGTGGGGGCCATGGGGTGCACCACCGCCCCCCCTGCAGCTGGTTGGGATTGGGAGCGCCGGGAGGGCACTGCGGGTCGTGGTCCGCTGCAACGGGGCGGCTCTCCGCTGCCACGGCGTCCGGCCGCGGGTGTGCGCCGCGTGTGAGAACCGCGGTGCCGGCACCGCCGCCGCCGCCGGCGTGGCAGGCCCACTGGCCGTCCCTGGAGCGCTGCCTCCGGGTCCTCCCCGAGCTACCGGCGGCGGGGGCTTGCCTTCGCCCGTCGCCGTCCGCCGCCATCACTGACGGGGACAGCATCCGTCACATGCTTTCACCCCCCCGGAAGCATGGGGGCCCTGCGGCAGTGCGAATTCGGCCAAAGCTGCTGTCGCTCCGCGCCGCTGACGTCAGGGCTGCGGCGAGCGCAGCCGCGGAACAAGGCGCAACCGCGCCTACCGGCAAGATCAGCCGGTCTCTTTCCCATGCCCTCCAGCGAATCAGCGCCCGTGCTGTTGCTGTTGCTGCGGCTGCTGCTGTTGCTGCGGCTGCTGCTGGTGCTGCAGCTGCTGCTGGTGCTGCAGCTGCTGCTGTTGCAGCGGCTTCGGCCGCTGCGGCTGCTGTTGCTGCTGCGGCCGCTGCTCCCGTGCGCCGCCGGCTGCTACCGCACTGCCGCCGCCGCTGGTGCAGCGCCAGCGGTGCAGCACCAGTGGTGCTGCTGGTGCTGCTGGTGTTGCTGTCAGCTGCGCGCGCAGTCTTGGTGCACCAGCAGCAGCCCGTCCTCCTCCCCCCTGGAGTGTTCAACCCCGCGGCGGCTACACAGGTCTCCTCTCCTTGATACCCTGCCTCTCCTCTCCATTTTCCTCCGCTCTGCGATCCTCGCCTGCGCCCTCCCTCAGGCCCTCTCCCGGGGCAGGGCCTGAGAAGGGGCGAGCCGGGGCTGCTCGCCCGGACGCGCGCGCGGCACGTTTCGGATGGATACATCAGACCCCCCTCCCCCGGGTCGTTCTGAGCTTGGTTTTTCGGCTATGCCCGCTGCTTGCCGGGCCTACCCCATCAAACCCTGCCCGCAACCTCCCACTCCGGGCTGCTCTCTAGCGCGTGCGCTAGCTGGAGTCCGAAATGTGGGTGGAACAAACTCGCTGCCGCCCAATCGGTGACGTCGCATTTTCACGGGTCGTGAAGGAGACGGGGGACGCGGGGTGCTGGGACACGGATTCGCCCGAGGAGGAGCACACGCACCTCGACCGGCAAGCGTGTCGTGCCGTTCGCATCCAGGGAGTACAACTGGTCGCTGAGCCGTCCGGCGGAGGAGTCCATTCCGCCAACCAGCAGCACCTTATCGCCCAAGGTGACTAGGGTCGCGTGCTGCAACACCCGGTCTGCGGTGTGGGCGAAAAATCAGTCAGACCGACCGTGCTTGAGCTGCTTACCCGCTACACATTTGCGTCGCCCATATTCCGTACTGGGTACCTGTAGATATTTGCTGCCATTGCGGTCCTCCCACTTTGAGCTCCAGTCTCCACGTCTCATTGAGCCAGGCGCTCCTCGCGTGCGAGAACCCTCCATACATAAACACCGCCGAGCCACTTAAATTGCCTGTTTTGATACAAGCGGGCGTGTGATAAAGAAGCCATGAGATTGAAACGGTCTGAAAGCTACCCCAGTACCCGAACGATACCTGATAGCGTCGCGAATGACCTTGGTTCGGGCAGTAAGTTTGCTGGTGAAGGCACGTTCTCCCAGCTGAAACCCCGCCCTAGCCTAGGCAAAGCGCACAGGCAAAGGTACACTAGCCCAGCCCACATCTCCCGGCGGACCCCTGCGGTCCGCGGTAATTATAAATTATAGCGCATGTATGATAATATGCAGGGTGCTTTTCCAAATCAGTCTTCTGGCGGAACCGCGAATGTCAGACATTGGAACCAGAGTCCAGGCCTCAGGCCACGTCGTAAAAATAAATTAAAGTGATCCATGCACACGGCTCTTGCTAGGTATTCTCATCTATTGCGGTGAGTGCGTGTTCATTGCAGGATGCCGTAGGAAAATACGGCCGTGTTGTCATGGCCAAAGATGAAGGTAGAAGCCACACCGTATCTGCGAAACATGCAAAGGGTGTCCACTTGCTGTTAATATATAATCTGCTGGGCATTGCTGGAACTTGTCAAAAACTGCAACGCTTTGTTCCTCAGACCTGCGTGGGGTCCGTGCCTTTCTGGCACAATCCTTTGCTCTATGCTTACATAGCACTGTCCAAAAAGGGGCAAAGCCCAGGTCAGGCCGGCGAAAGGAGAAATGTCGCTGCTTGTGTTAGTGGCCCACTCGGGGCGGACTTTGCAGCTGGACGTGCAATCGACGACGCGGTGAGCATCTTATATAGTTTTCAAACTTTTGTGAGGCCACGTTGAAGTAATCAGGGTCCCTGTTGGCCGGGCTGAGTCGCAACACCCTGCGTGGCCCTAACCTTTCAGATAGGTCCCAAGCGTCGCAGTCGTGTTACACCTGGCCTGTCCTAACTACCGATTTTCCTTTCCGCTCGACCGTGCCATGGCATTTGCTGACGTGACGCGTCATACTGTAATTGTGAATTTGTCCTGCAGGGTGGACGCGGTCCAGCATGCGCTGGTCTCCTTCACGGGTATTCCTGTCGCAGACCAAATCGCTATGTACCAGGGTGCTCGCTTGGACCAAGCGAAACCATTAGGCGCGTACCGACTGCCTGTGGTAAGGACGCGTGTGGACTTGCAAGCAACTTCTCGCTGGCCGAAAGCGCCGGCCCCTCCACAAAAGCTACTATAATTCTGCTCCTGTTGCATGGTAGAACAAGTGCTGTGTCTAACACCGGCAGGGAGGCACGATAGGTGCCCAACGTTATCGCCTGTCAACGCCGCTTTGGGTATCGTGTCTGGGCCCCGACCTGTTACCCCCTTTCGAGCGGGCGCTTTGGCATCTCGCGCTCTCCATTGGAACAAGCGCCTTACTGGTTGCTCTTTGCACGTTTTTAGTATTAGTAAATGTGCACGGCTCGCCACGTCTACGTAGCGACGCGTCGAGACCGCACTGGGTCGGTTCCATCGCTTTGTGGAAATCTGTTGGCCCGCTTTGTTGGCGTCCGCGCAACCCACATCTCGACATGAGATCACTACACCCAGTTCGATATCCCCAGCTATGCGACGTGAATCTTGTTCCTCTGCGTGCAGCACCAGCGCAGTCCGGCACCTCGTGCATCCCCCCACGTTGGCTTAAAAATCTGCGGTACTGTACCGTTCTCCAATCGGATTGTCGCTCTGGCAGCAGCACGGTTTCAAAATGTCTACCAATTTCCTATACCCCGCACCTGCTCCACCTCGTCCGGGCGCGTCGTCCTGCCCTTCCCTGCGGTCCCTCAACCCTCCCAGGACCCCAACGTCGCGGCGCTCGAGGACCACCCCGTGTTCCTGTACTGCCGGTCGTACTTGAAGCCCGGGGCGGCGTTACCTCCGCCTGAGGCTCTGCCGCCGCTGCACGTGCAGGGTGGGTGGGCGGGTTGGTGGCACACATGGGGTCGCGGGGGAGGCGTTCAGCCGGGCGGGCCGTGCGGTGCAGGCAGCGGCGCGGTTTCGGCAGTCCAGTGCAGCGCGGCAGCCACCCAGGCGCTGAAGGGCCTGGGCGCACATTGCTCGTAGCGCCGCTGTATTGACCGCAGGAGGGCGCTGGGAAGTAGGTCGAGGTCATCCGAGCCGGTGCGGTGCTGTTGCGGACGTGCTTGCTGCCCTGGGCTTGGGTCGCTGTCCGCCCCGGTTGGCTGCCCCCAGGAGGTGCTCGGCCGGCAGCCGCTCCCACCTGCGGGAACCCGGCCGGTGCAGCCTTGTGCCATATATTCACCGGGTGCGAGAGAGCCGGTGGAGATGCGGATGGGTCCCTCGCGAACCGCGTATGCACCCCTAGAGCCGACCCTCCCGCCGCCGCGCCCCTTTCGCTCTGGCGGCAGCGCGCAGTATTTCACACCTCTACCCGAATATCCTGTATTCCCCCGCCCCGCCCCGCCGCGGCCGCGCAGTGCCGCCTCTGGCCGAGGTGAACCTCGCCCACCCGCTCCACTCGGCCCCGAGCCCGCTGGTGCGCGCGCTGCCCGACTACGAGCGCCACTTCCAGCACCACCTGGCCACCACGAGGGCGTACTGGGAGGTGGCGCAGGCGCGGCTGCAGAGGTGCGCGGCTGAGGGAGGAGACAAAGGAGGAGGGAGGGAGGGAGGGGGTAGGAAAATAGTACACATGTTCAAACTGCGCTGCTGCCAGAGCAAAAGTCCGGGGGGAGGGAGGGAGTTAAGAGGGCAGAAAACAGCTCTTGAGTCCAGAAGGAAGGGGGCGTAGGGTGAGGTGGGGCACGCGTGTGTATGTTTGTTGTGGGAGCTGCTGGCCGGCACCTGACCTGCACGGCGTGGACGTACTTGCCTCCCGCGCTCGTCGCGTGGCGAGCATGCGCATTGGCACGCGGACTTGGGGCGGTTCCACCTTCCACGTGATTTGGGTCGGGCGGGTTTCGTGGCACGTGCATGTATGCAGTACACGCGAACGTGCATGTGCATGTATGCATGCGTTGAGGATTATTGGGGTCGCGCGATCTGGGTTGTGGTGATTGCGTCCCTGCCTGCCTGCCGCCCGCCTCCCTGCCTGCCTGCCTGCCTGTCGGGGCCGCAGGTGCCGGCAGCTGCTGTCGGAGCAGGAGGTGCAGGCCCGAGCAGCCGACGCGGCGCGCGCGAACGTGGAGGCGCACTACAACCACATCCTCAACAGCTACCAGTCCTTCCTGGATAAGTGAGTCGGGCTCGGTGGCAGCGAATCGCGCAACGCAGACCAACCCAATTCACGCCCTATTTACACACCCACCCTACGTACCCACCCACCCTACGTACCCACCCGCTTTGCCTACCTTCTCAACAACCTTTGGCAGTAAGCGCGGTCGGTCGCATCCAATCGATGCGCTGTACCCCTCACTCCTTTGCCTGGCCCGGGGACAAAAAGGGGGGCGCGCTGTGGGGTACGTCGGTCGCTGCAACACGTGGCGCTTTTTGAAGCCTTGTCTGGTGGTGTTGGTGTGCGAGGGAACCTCCAGGCCGCCCCGGGTCGCATTGCCACCACGGGCTCTCCGCCCGGGTCCCCGGCTGTGACCAGTCGCAGTGGCGGGGCCGGTTGGGCGGGCAAGGGGGCAAGGCGGCACGGAGAGCGTGAAGCTCAGGCGGGCTGGCGGTCCTCTCCCCCGTGCCTACCTTGCTCCTTGGGTCTCCCCCGTGCCTACCCCCGAGCTGGTCTCAGCCAGTCCCCCGCTGTCCCGTCGCGCCCGTGCGCCATCCCGCGACCCCCAGGTACAACGTCCAGCACGCAGCGCACGCCGCCCTGCTCGCCACCTTCCCGTCCGACCTGGCGGCGCTGGAGGCCATCGAATTGCACCCAGCCCTGCAGCAGCAACCCCCACAGCCGCACCCGCAGCAGCACCCGTCGCCGCCGGCCCAGATGCCGCACCAGGACGGCTCCCTGCCGACCCAATCCTCGACGCACCTCCAGCAGCTGCAGCAGCAGCCGGTCGTGCTGCCGCCCGCGGCCGCCGCCCCGAGGCGCTTGGCGGACCTGTACCCGGTGCAGCGGCTGCGCGAGTGGGGCGACACGTGCAGCCGGAGCCACGCGAGCTTTGGCGGCAAGGTTTCGGAGCTGGAGGCGCTGTTCCAGCTGCTGCGGAATGACGTGGAGGGGCTGTTCATGCAGGTCCGTGCGCGCCCTGCTGTTAAGGAAGTTGATGGGGGAGTCGCCCCCTTTTGAGCGCGTGTGAGTGAGGGAGTGAGCGAGGGAGTGGCTTGGGAGGGGGAGAGCGGGGGAGGGTGTTGCTTTCGGTGCATCGTTACATATATCGCCGGAC
The DNA here is from genome assembly GCA_003117195.1 of Eudorina sp. 2006-703-Eu-15. NCBI lineage: Eukaryota > Viridiplantae > Chlorophyta > Chlorophyceae > Chlamydomonadales > Volvocaceae > Eudorina > Eudorina sp. 2006-703-Eu-15. The sequence goes on along the minus strand of BDSI01000154.1, from coordinate 129,793 downwards.
TGACGCTGACCGAGGCAGCTACCCTTATGTGTATAAGAAAACTACCCTTGTGTGTGTTTAGATAAGAGACCTGCCCGACCCAAACCAAGCACTAATATACTTACCATATTACCCTTGTGTGTGTGAGCGGTCTCCCTCCGTGCGTGGGGTCCGGGCCGTGTTCCTATGCACGATGCGCGTTGCTGCGTGCAGCGGCTGATGCCGAGGTGTCAAGGAAGTGCCCTGTTCACAACAGCTCGGCGCCGCAGGCCAGCACCGGCGGGATGACCTGCGTTCCTGCTCTGATCGCGTCTTGTTTCGTGAGCTAGTGCCCCGTGGGCCGCGAGCACTGTCGGGCGGCAGCGATGCGGTGCCCGCTGCGCCCCGCCAGGGGGCCTCCCAAACACCCCATCGGACGATCCCGGGATCCGGCCAGGGATGTCTGCTAACAGCTACCCTGATCTCAGTCCCCCCCCCCCGGGGCGGGAGTGCGTCCGAGGGCCGTCGAGAACGCTCTCCCATTCCTCATCTGTCCCAGCTGCCCCATGTTTCATCTGCGATAATGCTCAATCTGCCACCTATGCAGGCGCCGATGTTTTGAGGGGCCCTATGTCACGTCACGGCTGCGTGACCTGCCGACATTACGATTTGCGTATTGCGACTTTTAGAAAGACCGGTGCGCGCCCTGCCCGCTTGCTGATACGCTGCCGGCTCCACCCCTGCCGCTGGGGCCAATGGCCGTGGCGCTGCTCCGATGCGCTCCCCCGCAGGCCCCCAGCGTCGACCTGGACGCGCTGGGCAGTCAGATGGCGGAGCACGAGGCGCTCCTGGACGAACACAGCAGCATGGTGCAGGTACGGGGTCCGGGGGGGGGGGACCGGACGGGGCCTCTCTCTCGGCGCCCACGCGTGTTCATGGTGTGAACGCATACCTTGGACTTGAAAGGCGTAAAGGCGTCGTAGGCCGGCCCGGATGTTGTCGCAATTCAAAGCCCGCATGGCAAAGAGCAGGGCGCCGAGGGTAGGTCCCAATTCACGCGCCGACCTGATCGGGGCGAGGTGCTGCTGAGCTACCGGGAAACGAAAGCCAAGCCTCGGAGCGCCGTCACAGCTGTGCAAGAGGGGGCACACCCAAATGCTGTCGTCTGTGTGTGGCCCGGATGACGTGGCTCCCCGCTTTCCGCCGCCGTGCCAGGTGCTGTCTAAGGACCTTCGGACTGTTAGGACGCTGGTGGAGGATGTGGTGCGGCAGCTGGGCAGCGCGGCCGGCGGCGGTGGCGGCGCGGCGGGCGGCGGTGGCGGGTCCGCGCCCGGGTTGCGGCAGGGTGCGCTGCATGACGCGGCGGCCGCCATGGAGGCCATCCACGAGACGTGAGTGTGTCCAGCAGCGTGGGAACGCGCCTGACCCAGATCGACTGGGTAATGAACTTGGCACATGCCGGTCACGGTGTGTTTAATAGGGAACTGACAGACAGCCGGTGCGTATCTACATGTAAATGTGAATGTGTGTAAAAGAAAATTGAGCCGCGAAATGTGAATGTGCATGTAAAAGGAAAATGAGTGTGTGTGTGTGTGTGCTGATGTATGTCTAGGTGGCGAGCAGGTTGTGTGATTGCGAGATTATGTCGGAGCAAAAGGGCAGGGCAGGACCAATCGCGCGGGGCGTGCGGGAGGGCCTAGGACAGCCAACCCGCTGCGCCCCTTCTCTCCCCCTCCGTCCGTTGGCATGGCCGCGCTGCCCCCCCCCCTGCCCCGCTCTGCTCTGGCAGCAGCCCACTGTGAAAACGCCAAATGTCGTGTCGCAAGTTCTTACAACCCCTTTTTTGTTTATCAACAAAGACACCGAAATCGCTAAACAACCCCGCCCCCGCCCCCGCCCCCCAGGCACCGCAACCGGGTGCTGCCGCGGCTGGCGCAGCTGGACGGTCAGTTGGCAGCCTTTGCGGCGCGCGTGGAGGCGTCCAAGGTGGTCATGAGCCGCGACGTGCTGCAGCAGCTGCAGCGCATCTCGGGGCAGCAGAGCCGCATCCGCGACATGAAGAACAAGCTGGCGGCCTTCTACGAGGTGCTGGGCCGCCAGGACGCGGCATTCGGGGAACTGAGGGCGGTACACAGGTGGGCGCAGAAAGGGAGGGGGGGCCTGGGTTCGCCCTGTCTCTATTTAAGGACTATGGGGACGCGGGTTGTTCGTTGGGTTACGTTTCGTTGGGTTGTTTCGTGTTTCGGGAGACCTGGGCGAGTTTCATGGCCCGTCCACGCGGGTGTGAGCGGCGGCGAGGCGGCTCCGGTGGAGACGCCGGGGCGTTGGGGAAACTGCGCTGGACGAAGGGGCAAGCCTCGGAGGGCCGCTCCGCTTTACCAGTGTCGGGCGCCACGCACCGGCCCACACGCGGCCGCACCGCGTACCGAGATTTTTTATGGACGTCATCGGCTGGTCTGGCGATGGGCTGGGCGGCGATGGGTTGGGTGTTGATCAGCAACTGAGTTGTCCAACCCACTCAGCATTGTGATGCCTTGTTGCGGTGCGCCTGATTCCGCAGGCTGCCCTCCGCGTACCGGGCTCTGCTGGCGGAGGCGGTGCGGCGCAGCGCATGGCACGAACTGTACTGCGGCCAGGTGCTGGAAGGGGTGGGGCTCGGTTTCGCTGTCTTGTGTGACACCTTGTGACACAATGGGGGGGGCCGGCGGTTGGAGCGGGCAGGGGTGGGCGCGAGCTCTGCGGCGGCCAGGTGCGGGCGGGGCCGAGGCAAGGCGCGGGGCCGTGACCCCGTCGCGGGTGTGACCCGGGATGCAGAAGAGGCCATTCCTGTACGCGGGCTTGCGGCTGTGTGTTAGCGTCAAGGGTGGTGTAGATGGCGCTGGCCTACTTGGCCCGCGCTCCTCAGTTAAATTTAATCAATTTCATACCATCGAGCTGCTGGCAAGGGTCACGTATCTTGTATCTTACCGCCTTGTCTGCCCTGCCAGGCCGGGCGGCTGGCTGAACACATGGCACGGTTTCGGGACAAGGAGGCGGGCAGGCGGGCGGCCTTCACGTCGCAGGTGCGCAGGGCGTCGCCCCTTGGCCAGTAGCGCATCGCTGCCTGGCTAGGAGCGCGTCGCCCTCTGGCTGCGCGGGACAGGGCCGGCAGCTGTTCCCTAGGGTCGGCTGCTACACAGCGCTTCGCTCGTCTACACAGCGGTCCGGTTGTTCGGGGTTTACAGGCTAGGGGCCGGCTCTCTCCGTGGACGGCATCATGGACCGTGTGCGAGCAAGCCGGCGTAATATGTGTCCCGCCCGCCCCTTGTCGGGCGGCCGTACTTGCTGGTTTGGTCGCTTCGGCCGGGGGGGAGATCCTTCGTTCCTTCCTGGCCGCTGTGCCTCCTCTTCCCGTGGCCGCCATGTACCCCAACCGCCAACTAACTAACCAACCAACCAATCGACCGACCCATCGACCCGCAGGTCTCCCGCTACATCCCCTCCGACCTGCTGGCCAGGGCGGGCCTGGTTTCGGAGCCGCCCCACTGCCAGGTGACGGTGCCCTCGCCCGAGGTGCCCGTCATCGCCGTCGGCATGGCCGACCTGCAGCGCCTGTCGTACCTGGACGAGCGTGTCCTGGCGGCCAGCACCGCCATGCGCGCCTCCGCGGCGGCCGCATCCCACCACCACCATCAGCATCACCACCACCACCACCACCACCACCCGCATCGCGCCAGCGTAACGGACCCAGCAGCCTTAGGGTTGCATCACCACCACCACCACCCCCAGCATCATCACCAGCATCAGCAATATCAGCCCCAGCACCACCACCAGCAGCAGACCCCGACGGCGAGCCGTCTGGGCCCGGCGGCGTCGATGGCGTTCCCCGGCACGACAGCGGTCCTGGACGCGGACCCGCCCGCCGCCACCGACAGCTCTAAAGGTGAGCGACTTGCTTTGGGCGTTGGACAGTATTATCTTTTTCCGAAGAAACATTACAGCGGGCGCCTTCAGACCCACCACCAACTGGAAGGCGTGTGTGTGCTTGCAATGGATTCTTGTGCATGTGCTTGTTGTGGGGCCTTATGAATGAATGGACGTTACAGCGGACCCCCAAGGGATCAACGTTAAGAATGTTTTCTTGTTAAGAATGCTGATGGCTCCGTGGTGCATCCCAGACCCGGTACTGCCAGTCGGCCACTCCTCGACGTGTAGCATGCCTGGCCGCATCCGTCCGTCCGTCCGTCCGTCGCCTACGACACCTGGCCCTCCTCTGCTTTCACGTGTGGGTGACCCGTGCCGACGCCGGCCCGCCTCCCGCGGCCCCCCGTGCTGCCGCCTCCGGTCGCAGGCGCAGCGCTGGAGATGGAGAACGCGCGGCTGCGCGCCGAGCTCGCCAACTACATCGCGGCAGCCTGCATACGGGAGCTCACCGCCACCACCACCACCACAGCGTCCAGCGGCGGCGGCGCCGGCGGCGCCGGCGGGGAGCCGCAGCAGCCGCCGGCTGCCGCCGCAGCGGCGGCGGCGGAGGCCGCCGCGCCGGCGGATGTTGCCGGCGCGCGTGCTGCGCGCGGCTCCGGCGGAGGCGCCGGTGGGGCAGCCGCAGGCGGCGCGTCGCCGCCGCCGCCATCGGCGGCGGGGGGCCCCTCGGCGGCCGGGTCACCGCAGCAGCAGCAGCCGCGGCGTGATCCCGCGGATCTGGTGGCGGCGATGCAGCGGGCGCTGGGCATGAAGGACGACCTCATCCGGCACCAGCAGAGGGAGATGGGGGCGCTGGCGGCCAGGGCGACGGCGTACGAAGAGCGCATCAGGGCGCTCGAGGAGCTGCTGACGCAGCGGGCGACCGGCGGCGGCGGCGGCGCGGGCGGTGCTAGCGGACTGGTCGCCAGCGGGCCGCGCGGGGAAGCGGCCGGCGGCGAGGGGGGCGGAGGGGTGACAACGGGAGTAGAGGCGGCGGCGCAGGCCGGTAGGGAGGAGGGTTGCGGGTTGCGGGAAGTTGGGGTAGAGACGGCGGAGATGGGGCCGGCGGATGCGGCTCCGGCGCTTCCGCCCATCCCGGCGGCAGCAGCGGACGCGGCTGCGGTGGCGGCGGACGAGCAGGAGCCGTTGACCGGCGGCGGCGACGGGCCGTCGTCGTCACCCGGCCCAGCGCCCGGTGGCCAGCGGGAGGCCCACGTGGCCGCGCCGGTTTCGGCGCTGCGGATCGAGCTGGGCTCGGCCGCCGCAGCTGGTCCTGCCCTCGCCTCGCCGCTCTCTCCTTTCTCGTTGGCGGTCGTACAGCTGGCTTCGGCCGCCGAGCAGGAGCAGCTGGAACGGCAGCCGCAGCAGCTCCAGCAGCAGCTGGAAGCAGGGCCCGCCATCTCGGGTGACATCGAAAAGACAGCGGAGGGGTCCGCGGCCGCCGCCGCCGCGGCGGTGGCGGCGGCGGCGGCGACACGTGGGTCCCAGGGGTTTTTGGTTCATGACGGCGCGCCGACCGCAGCGACCCACGGGTCGGAGGACGCCGGCGGCGCGGTGGCGCCCGCGGCCGCGATACTGTACGGCGGCCGGGTGGGGTCGGGATCCCAGCCGCGGCGGGGCTCGTCGGGACCGCAGGCGATCCCGCAGGCCGCCGGCGGCGCCGGCGGGTTGCGCCGCGGTGGCGGTGGCGACGGCGACGAGGCGGCGGCGGCGGCGGCGGACGTCGCGCCGTACGAAGCGCGCGTGCCGATTGCTATCGGGTCGCTGCCGTTCGCGACGTCGCTGCCCGTGGGGTCTTCCCTGGCCTCCCGGCTGGCGTCGTCACCCAGCGGCGGTATCGGACTGGGCCTGGCGCTGGGCTTCGGTCTGGCGACGCTGCCGGAGGGCGCTCAGCCGCGCGCAGTGGCTAGCCGCCGCAGCGAGGAGGAGGAGGAGGCGGGGGCGCGCCTGCGCCACACCGACAGCGGCAGTAGCAGCAGCAGCGGCAGTAGCGGCAGCAGTAGCTGCAGCGGCGGCGGCGGCGACGGCGATGGCCGCAGGGCGTCGTACGATGGGGAGGAGGATGGCGACGGGGAGCGCGCCCGGGGTGGCGACGCCAGCGGCAGCGGCAGCGGGCTCCTGCAGCGCAGCAGCGGTGGAGCCAGCAGCGGCGGCCTGCAGTTCCAGCCCTCCTGGTCGGCCCCCGTCAGCGGCGACAACGCGGCGGGTGGCGACGCGGGGCCGTCGGACAGCGCCCACCGCGACGTGAACCCCGCCGGCATCGCCGCCGGCATCAGTCCACCTCGGGACGACGCTGGACCGGCCGTGGATGGGTACGGCGCCGCCGCCGCCGCCGGGGTCCATGGGGACGCAGCGGCAGGGAGTGGCGGCGTGGGGGGAGCGGGGTCGGCGGCGGCGGCGCCGCCGCCGCCGCCCCAGGCGATTCTTGCTGCGGGCGGCGAAGGCGATGCGGCGTTGGCAGGTGCCGTAACGCGTGACGTGGCCGCGAGTCGCAGTTGCAGCGATGGAGCCGGGGATAGCGGTCCAACGGCGGACGACGGCGACGATGACGACGACGGCGCACTGGCGGACGAGGTGCCCGACATCGACGAGGTGTTCGACAGCGACGGCGCCTGGGAGGTCGCCTCCGCGGCAGCAGCGGCGGCGGCGATGTCGACGGTGGATCGCGCGCCGGCGGCGGACGCGCCGCCGTCTGTCGGCGGCGCTGACGGGATGCCGGCGGCGGGGTCAGGGTTGGCTGCCGCGACCGGGACCGGGGACGGTCTGACGGGCAGCGGCCACGGCGCGGGCGCGGCGACGCCGGCGTTGGAGGCTTCCGCTGGGTACGAATCCGTTGGTTCGGTTTTATCGGAGGCGGACTGGTGACGTTTGCCACTGGAACCGGAAGCGCGGGTGTGCGAAGGTGTGAGGTGACCGTGTGGAAGTGCACCCCGGTCGGTGGTAAACAAAACGAGAGGGGTACAGATGGCGCTGCCGGACCCGAAACGAAGGGTTGTGTGTGTGGGGGGGGAGGGGGCTTGCCGGTTTGATTATTGATCACCCAAAATAAGTTTTTACCCCTGTTGGCGAGCAGACGCGGCGGACGGCTAGTGGCGTATTACAGGGTAACGGCATCCAGAGCGGTTGTCGGTTGACGGTTGGGTCCAGGGTAACAGACCACCGAAGTTGGTTAAAGACAGGGTGGGTGGGAGAGCCCAGTGATTGTCACGAGCCTTTCGATTTCGAGAGGTGGGTGGGGTATGAGGCGGTGACGGACCACTCCGCAATGCTTTGTTTGCGTTCTGTCTCTATTTTTAGGTTCGTCGAGTGACAGTGAAAGTCCTGCGGCAGCCCTGGGTCGCGGCGGTGCCGGAGGTGCAAAGCTGTTGGGTGACGGGTTGGTTGCGGCGGACGCGGCGGCGGCGATGCCGCGGTCTTGCGGGTGGCGGCCGCTGGGGGGGAGGGCGCCGCGCGGGTCTCTCAGACGCGAGCCATGGAGGCGATTTGGGATATGCCCAGGGAGGGGAGGGCGAGGGCGAGGGGGTGGGGGTCACGCGGTAAAAAGACAACAATGCTGGAATGCGGGAGTGATGATGATGACGATGATGATGACGATGCCTGGAGAGGGAAGCGAGGGGAGGAGAGGCCAGGGACGAGCGGGCGCGGGTGTGCATGTCCGTGTGTGTGTACTGTGTGTGGCGGTGTGGGCGGATTCGTGTGTGTGTGGGTCTGGGTGTGTGTGTTTAATGAGAAGAGGCCCGCCCGACCCAGACCAAGAAACGAAACCCACCCGTGTCTGTGTGTGTGTGTCTGCGTGTGTGTGAGGGTAGGTAGCACCGCCGAGGGACGAGGCGGCGGTGTGAGGCGGGCCTGGCGTCAGTGGACTGCCTGTTGGTGCCTGGCCTGTCGGCGTTAGGAGACCAGCTCCGCAGCCTTTCAGGGCGGAGAAGACCACGAGGTGGTGGAAAAGACGAAAGCGGGCGAAACGAGGCTGAGGGAGGCAGTGGAGCAGTGTGGAGCGGAGCGGACGGAAGCCACCTTCGGCATGCAGTTGGCGGCACCCCCATATGTCCATGGCTCGAGGGCGGTGCTGTCCGCCGCCGCTGTGAGGAACCCGCTGCGTGTACCGCAGGGCCCTCTAGGTGGGGGAGAGTCCCGCCCACGGCCGCAGCCGTTGCGTGCCACGGCCGCCGTCGCACCGGAGCATCGCGAGCCCAGTGGACGGACAGCTCGTGCAAAGCAGCAGCTGCCGTGCCCGCGGTGGTTCTCTGCAGCACTGCAGCACCGCCCCGGGGAGCGGAGAGGGAGAGGAAGGGAGGGCGCTGCCTAACAGACCGGTGTGGCCATCGGTGGGCCGGCCCTACTGCGGGAGACCTGAATATGTATGGGGTGGGGGTATCTGAGGGAGTGCGTGTGTATGTGTGTGTGTGTGTGACTGTTAATGACTGGGTTGCGTCGCACGTCCTGAGCGGCGGGTGGCCTCATGCCCTCAAGGGGGGACATGGTGGGGGTTTGAAAAGAAAGCAGCCCAGACACAGACACACCCAGCCCGGGGGGGGCCTGAGCTGGGCGGGGTGAGATGAGACGAGGACGTATGGCATGACACGCGGCGCAATGCGTTGACGAACACACAAGAGGGGGCTGGGCGGGTTCTTTTTCTAAACACAAGAGGGAGGCTTGCCTGGCAGCGGAGAGCTCCCCTGGCCAACCACCGCCGCCGCCCATGTGTGTGTGTGTGTGTGTGTGCGCTCACACGGTCACCGGTCGGGAGAGGGGGCTCGGAGACTCCGGTGCACGAGAGCCGAGTCGGTCGACCCGCGCCGGCCGTGCGCGTTCGGCAGCCCTGCCCTTGACAACATCGGATTATTGTTTCCCAACCATTTCAGCCGCTCTGCCAGGATTGACTCGCCGTACGAGGGGTTGTGCGGGTTGCCAGCGGGAGCTGGGATGGGCTTTCTGTGTGAGGGGCGGCCGGCCGGGTGGGTGAGCGTCAAGCGAGAAAACCCGCCCGACCAAAATCGGCCGGGGTGGGCGGATGTGTTCTATATAGACACGCCGGCCCCCGGACGGCGGCCGTTGCAGAGGCGCTGCTAGGCCGCTGCCTGGGGTGCTGCCGCAGTGGCTGCGGTGAGGAGGAAATCGTAGGCGTGCTGAGTGCCGGCCGGAACCTCTTTACTCGTTGTTTGTTATTCGGCAGGCAAGGTAGGAGTGCGCGACATGCAAGCGGCATACTAAGTATCGGGAAATGCCCGTTAGCTGCACAACTGCCTCTGTCCCAGCCCATCTAAACACTGCTCACTGTGTGTGTGTGTGTGTGTGTGTGTGTAGAATTGCAACCACTGTGTGTGTACGCGCTCTTTTCAGATGGTACGTTACAGTACGTCACAGTACGGTAGTACGGCGCGGTACAGGCGAGGCGCGCTGTCTGTGCTTCCTTTTGTGTGGCTGTCCTGTCCAACGCCGACTCGTTCTCCACTCGAGGGAGGGCGCACGACGGACTCTTTCCCCATTCCGCATTCTTGTTTGGAAGGCAGCCTAGAGCAAAAATTTTGCTTCGTCGGTTGTGGCTTGGGCCCCCCTGTACGCTGTACCAATAGGACCTATTCGAGTGCGAGCCCAGGCGCACCTCGCCATTGTACATTTCTCCACCGTTGATGTGGGTTGATGTGGGTTTCTTTTCGCCTCTCCTGACCTCTTCTAGATGGCTGCCCGCGGCAGGGGCGGCGCACGCGCGCGCACGCGCCGCATGGCGCCTCGTGCTTGCCGCGGCCCCCGAGGTCGCATCGCGCCCCGCCGGCAAAGCCTGTAATCTCGAGGCCCTCGCGCCGCGCTGCACTGTTGCCGTACCGTGACGTGGCTGGGGCATGCGGCGGGTCGAATTGTGGCTTGGGGACCGACCGACCCATGGGTCAGTCGGTCGGTCGGTCGGACTTGGCATGGCGACGCACTCTGCCGCCTGGCTGGCGCCACGCCGCGCCGTGTTGCGCAGCTGCGCCGCGGTGGGCACCCAGTTGGCGGGCTCTTGTGCCGTGCACCGTACGGCACCGTACATTATCCCACTGGAGGCCGGCGGCGCCTGGGTTCTGGATCGAGTGGAGATCGTTTTGCTGTCCAGTCCAGGGCGCCCATGGCTGGCTTTTGTCACATTCTGTGAGAGGATGCTTATGGCTGAGAACGGAGCCGCGAGAGGCGCGACGATGTAGATTATGAGGATGATTAACAACTGTACGACTTGTACGGAGCGTCGCCGCAGGATGCCCCGTCTCGGATGGTGTCTAGGCGGGATGGGTGGCGGGTGGCTACACAAGGGGGGGTGTGCGGGGTGTGACGGCCCCTGCCTGCACGGTACTGCTGTCCTACTAGAGGGACGAGGGTCGTCGCAAGCGTTTGACAGGCGTTTGGATTTGGGGTCCCTGAGGGGCGCGGGGACTTGAGAGGGGAGTTCAAGGAGGATTGAGTGAGGTTCAATTGGATTCGCGGCGGGAGAAGCGGCGTGGGGAGGTGCGGGGGGTACGGTTGTGGCAAGAGGTGGAGAGGGAGGTGGAGAGAGGGAGGGACAGAGAGAGGCGGGGGCCTGCTGTCATCAGCCGCCGGACACTTCGTCCGTCGGTCGCCGACGGAGGGGCAACACTTGTTCGACAGAATTGCTCCGGTTGTCACTTCGGTGTGGTGTGGTGTATGAACACACCGTGTGGTGAGCGACGACGCTGCGGCGGGGGTGCATCGACTTGCCGCGGCCGCTGATGCTGCTGCCGCCGCCGTCCAAGCCAGGAAGCATCTCGACGGTTCATTTGGGGAAAGCTTTTGAAACACTTTGTTTCATTCGGGTGGCGGGCAGAACGCGACGCAGGAACGACCCCCACCACCACCTCCACCACCCTCCAGGCGCGCGCAGACGCAACCCACAGCGGTGGCGGTGGACACTGCCCCCGGACCTGCTCATTTTCGCACCCGGCTTGAGCGTACTCCACCCGTCATACCCGCCCTGTGCAAGCTGGGAACGGCATGTGCAGAAAGCACGTGTACGGCAGCATCCCCTCGGCTCCGCTGTAACCAAGGAAAACGGAACGCCCGCTTAACCCCTGATTGCATGGCAGTGATATGCTTGTTTGTGGTCCGCGGCGACGTCCACAACTTCCGAGTTTCGCCGAGCCACCTGACGAGCTGTAGCTCGGCGTCATGGGGCGGTGGCACAACGGGATGTGGGGGTCCCGAGGCCTGCGGCGGGGGCCCGATCTCACGGGGGTTGGCGATCTCACGGGGTTGGCGATCTCACGGGGTTGGCGATCTCACGGGGTTGGCGATCTCACGGGGTTGGCGATCTCACGGGGTTGGCGATCTCACGGGGTTGGCGATCTCACGGGGTTGGCGATCTCACGGGGTTGGCGATCTCACGGGGTTGGCGATCCGTCCGTGGTAGGCAAGGAGTCACCTGCTGCTGCCTGCCGGAGCTACCTGGCGAGGCATTAGGTGTCGCCCAGTGGGGGGAACCTTGTGGGCCTGTTGACACCGGATCTAAATCTGCGAGCGACGTTGGGGCCCGCGGGTCGGTTGCGAACTCGAGAGACCCGTGGGGCGGTGCCTTCGGTTAGCTAGGGGCCCCGGCGCCCTGACGCCTGTCAATAGGCGTTGGGTAAGTCGCGGTCGGGTTGCCCCGGGATGAGAGGGCCAAGGCGCCAATGTGGGCCGGCACCGGTGCCCACAGCGCGGAACGGGAAGACCGCAGGGCCATGCAGGGCAGGGCGTGGCAGCGGGGGGCCCCTCAGACTGTCGCCCTGGGGATAGTGTTCCTTTACCGTACCGCGCCGTATCGCATTGTGCCGTACCGTAATCGGCCTCGGCCTCGGGCACTGAGCTGCGGGAGCCGCGGTGAGGAGGGCGGAGGGCGGCAACAGGCACCACACGCATCCCGCTGGCGGCTGCGGGGTCATGGGGCTGCAGACGGGGGCAGTGGTGCTCCAGAACACCACTCAAACATCCCACTACAGGTGTGTACGGCACCCTCAGGGGGGCCGCCTCACGATCCTCCGATGTGCCGTGCCCTATGCGGCATCACGGTTGCCGGTTTCATGTTCTTTTCACCCCTCCCTGACGGCACTACTACACGATCTATCACTAAGGGGGCATTTACATATGCGAAAAATACATTTATAGCACTTATACAAAAAGGCGTCTGTCGGAAATGCAAAAGTCAAAAAGTACACAAAGTGTGTACATATGCTTTTGGCGCATTTCCTTTCAACCAAAAACAAATGATCTGGGTTGCTATTCAGGAGCTCAATAATACGGAGCGTCACGCAGCTTAAAACGTTCCTACTAGTGGAGCTATGAGTAGTGCTAATCAACAAAAGACATATCAATTCATACCGCAATATGAATTTGGGCCCCACGGTGTTACTTGACGCATTCTGTCGCTGTTACAGCCAACGGCCAGCTGCGGGCCTCGTTTTGCGGACACTAACACACGCCACGAACGGGAAGTTCCAAACGCCCGGAGCTGCTGCACATGCATGAACCATGAAGGGGTTCGACTGCAGCCGAACCTAGCCGAACCCCGGAGAAAGTTCCCTGGCCCAAGCCCCACATGTGTGGAGGCTGTTGCGGCAAAGCTCCCTGAGCGTGGCAGATGTAAAGCTCCTTTGCTCCATAGCTGTCTGGAAAGTTGAGGCCCGGAGCCCGGAGCTGCCTGGAAAGTTGAGGCCCGCTGTTGGACCTTCTCTCTTCCGCCAGTTTCCGCCAGTCGGATTGAAGTGCGAGGAGTGGGGATGGTCAGCCGGGGTTGTGGGCGCCTGTCCAGGTTGTGTCGTGTGTCCCTACCGCATGTTGTCCACATTGACAACAGGTAGTGGGGCCGCACGACACAACCCGGTATGGCTGCATGCCCCCCCTCCCCCCCCGCGGGTGATGGAGGATGGTGGGCAGTCCTTGGTCGGGTTGATGAGATGAGGCGCCTACGAGCTCTCACGCCCCGTTGGAACACCCGGTCGGGACACGGGTCCACCTTGTAACGGTCACATACATACAACCTCGACATGTAATAGGGTGACGACCCAATGTGGACGACATGTTGTCAATGTGGAGTTGTGGACCCCGTTGACGGACTGAGACTGAAATCAGCACGTTTGGATTGCCCGAGGGCCTGAGTGCTGCCAGCTGGGTCCTCGATGAGAAGTTACCGTGATGAGGTTGGCGGTTTCTACTTAATCGTGGGCGGGTGGTGGCACCAAGGTGGCGACCGCGGGGCTCCAATCGTGGTCTTCGGAGCACGGAAGGGCACAGCAATACTTGCTTGTGTGTAATAAAGAAAAGTGAGCCGCGAGAAACGAGGAGTCCATCCTTGTGTGGGGGTTGTTGTCCTGTTGTTAAACCTTAGAACCCAAATGGTAGGGCAACCTTAGAACCCACACCCCGTCGCCCCAAACTGCCGTACATTTCCCTCGGGGAAATGGAGGGTTGGACCCTTGTATGCCTCGTTGTACGGCAATGACAGCGGAAGTGTACTAGGCCATCTGCCGTATATTTCACCCTGCTGTCCCTTGCCGTACCTTTATGGCGCATTCGGCAAGCAAGCAAATCACAAACGAAGGAACGACGCACAGACCTTTGTGGCGTCATGTCACGCACTCCTGCCCCAGTTCGCCGCATAACACACATGTACTGATATACGGTACGCACCTTCGCACACGTCGACAGGAACGGAATGCACTCCATGTCGTACGCCACCCCCGCGATAAGCACCGGCAAGCAGACACCTCCCCGACCACATACGCACGCACAATCAGTGCCCCATCCCAGCTGCCTTACATCCATCCATGTATCCAGAAGGGGGTGGCCGCTGGCCGGGGCTTCGGGAAGGCACCACTGTCTCCTCCGCCCCCCTTTGCCTGCACCACGCCGCACCACCGCCCCCGGTCCGGGGCCCCACGGGGCACTGCAAGCTCCTCCACACGGGGCCCCTCCACGCGGTGCCCCGAGGTGCCAACTGCGGCGATACGATGGGGCCATCAACCAATCTAGGCGCAGCTCTTCCCGCCGAACCCGAAGGGCAGAAAGTACGCGTCGAGTAGTCGACTTGAACAGCTGCTCATTGATGACCAGCAGCTCGCACGCAGCAAACAAGAAGCCCGCCACCACCACTCAAACCACCACCACCAACGGCAGCGCCCTCCAGGATGAGCCAGGTACGACACGGTACGGTACGGCGGGCGGCACTGTTATGTTGCTGTACATAAGAGTACGACACGAGATATCCCAACCACTCTGCCCCCGCTTCTCTGTGATCACTGTTGCCCCCCCCGGGGTGCAACACACGTGTTTAGCGAAGAACGCGCCCAGACCGCAACATGTGTATGTAGGGTTGTGTGCAAGGTCCGGCCCTCTGCGGTCTCAGAGCGCGGACACACGCACACACACGCACTCGCGGCTCAGTCTTCTTATCCACAGCGGCGGGCCCCCTTGGCGCCAACGGACCGGAGGGTCAGTCCGACAGTGGGTTTGGCCGAATCCGCTGTCGAGTGCACTTTGACCCCCCGCCCGCCCGTCTTACGGGCCGCTGCCCCTGCGCCTCCTCCTCCCACCACCCTCCTGCCCCCCCTCCCCTCCCCCACGGCTCCTCCCCGTTCGGCCGTTTCGTTTCTTATCAGCACCTCGAACACCCCCGACCCCAACCCGACCCCTTGCCCCTCATGTCAAGATAGACAGCGTAGCCAAACCAATAAATAACCGCCCGATGCGGGGCTGGGCGAAGACGTTGACCCAGACGAAAGTAGTAGAAGCTTGGCTCCTAGCCCCTTCCCCCCTCCCCCCGCACCACCAAAGGGAGACTCCCTCCGACCGGTGAGGCTCACAGCCAGCCAATCCGCCAGCCAGCCATCCAGCCAGGAGGCGGGGTCGTGTCTCAGCCGGCAACCCAACAGCCAAGACAGCGCGACCCGCGGGTCATTCCCGGTGCACGCAGCTGCCCGCGCGGAGGGCCCCCTCGCTCGCTGCCTGGTTCACTCATCCTGCATCATCAGGTCCTTGTCCTTGTGACACCTGCGGGATATCACAACACACACGCACATTGGGAGGGGGAGAGGGAGAGACACCGGAGAGGGAATCATGAGGGTGGGGTGGGGGGTGAGGGTTGGGGGGAATGGGGGGTGCATTGAATCGTTGGAGGTTCGCGGGTTGCGCTCCGGTGCTGTGACGGCCTGACCCGGGGTACCCCGGGTGATCGAGGAGAGCTTCGCGGACTGTACGTAGATTGTCAGGTAGATAGATAGATAGATAGATAGATAGAGAAATTTATCATAGATAGGATCCGGACTGCACAGCTCACTGGTGGGAGGGGAAAGCCAAAAGGCGGTTGAGGGGAGGGGCACCGGGACTGTGGACGCCAACGCGGGCTGCCACGCAGTCATGGCACCGGCGCCGGCGCCAGCGCCTGCATCGCTGTGTAAGGCAGGTACATGACAGGATGTGTGTGTGCGCGTGTGCGTGTATGTGTGCTGAACGGGTCCCTTTCCTGCATTCCCCTATACCCAAGATGTGCGACCTGTGGCAAGCAAAACCCACCCCACCCCAACCCCACCCGGAATTCCCCCGACTCCCATTTCACCCCTGGTAAGAGGGCCCCCTCCGCCGCAAGCCCCCTCCCATCTCCCGCATCCCTGATATTCCCTATCCTCCGTCTCCCCAACCCCCACCCTCCCCACCCCCCCTCACCCCCCATTCCCCGCAGTCTGAGTATGTCTACCTACACCCCCCGCCTCCACCCCCAACACACCCACCCCACCCACCAGAAGCCCGCCGCTATGAAGAAGTAGGTGAGCAGCAGCAGGGTGCCCTTCAGGTAGTTGGCGTGACCGTCCTGCGGTTGCCGTACATCGACATAGGCGGGTATGCGGGTATGCCTTGCACGTTAGACCAGGGGCGGGTGCGGCTGGCGCGATGGGTTGGGTGGGTACCACCTAGTTGCCTTCCTCCCGACACCACCCCCCTCGTGCAACACCCCGCCGGCGGTTCCGGCACGGCTGGCGCCTCTTTAATGCCCTCCCCTCCCTCCCCGCCCACGGCCCCCCGCTCTCCCCCCCCTCCCCCACCGCCCATGACCCCTTTCCCCCACCGCCCATGACCCCTTCTCCCCCACTGCCCATGACCCCTTTCCCCCACCGCCCATGACCCCTTCTCCCCCATTGCCCATGACCCCTTCTCCCCCACCGCCCATGACCCCTTCTCCCCCACCGCCCATGACCCCTTCTCCCCCACTGCCCATGACCCCTTTCCCCCACCGCCCATGACCCCTTCTCCCCCACCGCCCATGACCCCCCCTCCCCCACCGCCCATGACCCCCGCTCCCCCACCTGGATGACGATCACCGCCAACAGCACGCAGGCGAACAGCACGAAGGCCTCGAAGCTGTTGAAGTCCAGGTCCAGGGGCAGTCCCAGGGTCCAGGCGAACAACACACAGAAGGGAACCACCATCATGGACACCTGAGTGCTGCTGCCTGGGGGGGGCGGGGGAGGGAGGGGGGGGAGAGGAGATTGGTGGACATACTTATACTGCGCTGCTGCCACAGCGAATAGGATATGGGTAGATAATTTAGGGGAGTTGGGGATGTGGAAGAGGGGGAGACGATGGGGTCAGTGACGTAAGGGGGAGGGGGGAAGGGGGTTTGGAGGGGGCCGAGAGGTGGCAGGGGAGTGGGTCCCATGGGGCCGCAATGCCGTTGCAGTGAAGGAGAGCGGTAAAGGAAGCGGAAGCGGAAGGGCGGGAAGGGGTTACGGAGCGCGTCAGCCGCCCGCCCAAACACACTCACGGGCTAGTTCCCCCACCCAAGCACATACGACCACGAGGGAGACACACGCAACCCCCCCCACACCCACACCCACAACCACAACCCCCCACCCAACCACCCACTCAGCGGCCAAGTCCCCCTCCGACCCACAATTACATGTCTCACGGGCCAGGGTGGTTCGGGCAGGTTTCTCGGTAAACATGCCCCCCCCCAACCAGCCATCCCCCCCCCCACACACACAGCGACCCAGCTTTCTTATACACACGCAGCCGCTGTCAGCCCCCCGTCCCCCCCCCGCCCCCCCCGACGCACCCACGGCCACCCCCAGAGCGATCTCGATGCGGTTCTTCCAGGCGAAGATGATGGCGGAGGCGTGCTCGGCGGCGTTGCCCACGATGGGCAGCAGGATGGTGGTCAGGAAGGGCATCGGGATGCCCAGGGACTTGGAGGCGCCCTGCGGGGGGGTCATTGGGTCCCACGGGTCGGTGTCCCACGGGTCGGTGTCCCACGGGTCGGTGTCCCATGGGTCAGTGTCCTACGAATCAGTGTCCCATGGGTCAGTGTCCTACGGGTCGGTGTCCCATGGGTCGGTGCCGTACGGGTCGGTGTCCCATGGGTCGGTGCCGTACGGGTTGGGTTGGCTTCATGGCCTGTCCCCTGCACTTCCGCCCACCCATCCACCCACCCACTCCTCTTTCCTCCCCCCACCACCGCCAATTCAGCCGCGTGCGCAGGCGCCAAAGTACAGTACGACACAGCCGTACGCCGTACCTTGATGGCTTCCGTGACGAACTCCGACAGGAAGGCGATGACGACGGTCACCCCGGCCAGCCAGAGGAAGCAGCCCACCTTGGACAGCACCAGCTCATCCTCGTCGTCGTCGTCACCGCCGCTGCGGTGGCTGTCCTCGTCGTCGTCCGGGAGTTGCTGTTGTCGGCCACCCGCATACATAGGGCCACATTCAGGTCGCGTCAGGCAGGTCGAAACACACATGTGGGACACGGGCCGCTACCTCCGCACGCTGGGGCTCCTCGCCCGCACTGGCCCCGCCACCCTGCTTTAAACGGCCACCCACCCACCCTGCCGTCCCCCCCCGACCACATTCCACCTCCCTCCCCCCCCCTGACTGTCTCAGGGCTGTTTTATTCTTAACCCCCTCCCCCCCCCCCCACCCCCCCTCCCTCCCACACACATACCCCTCTCTCGGTTTATTTTAACATACCCCTCCCCCCTCCCTCCCCCCCCCCCCCCCTCCCCCGCACCCCACCGTGGGCTCCAGCCCCCCCGCGCGGGTGGCCGCCAGCACCAGCGGCAGCCTCTCCACATCCCGGTCCCGGTCCGTACCCGCGGACCGGGCATTGCTGCGGCCGCTGGTCGTACGCTGTCGTACAGATCGTGGTGCGGGCAGAATCCGAGGCCCAGCCGCAGATGGGGCGGGGGGGGGAGGAAAGAGGGTTGGTTGGCGAGCAGGGGGACACGGGTGGCGCAGATGGGTTTCGTGTGTGGGCTTGCAACTAATTAGTAAGATGTACAAACGAAAGGATGGGTTTGGGTTTGGAGGGCGCACGTTGTTCCTCCCCCTAGGGGCGGGTGGGCGGGTGGGCGGGTGGGCGGGCACGGGATGCCCCGGGGGCGCCATCCCATCCCGTGTGGGAGGCGGTCTCGCACTGCCCCGTCACCCTGTCGGTACACACCCGTCACCCTGTCGGTACACACCCGTCACCCTGTCGGTACACACCCGTCACCCTGTCGGTACACACCCGTCACCCTGTCGGTACACACCCGTCACCCTGTCGGTACACACTCGTCACCCTGTCGGTACACACCGTCACCCTGTCGGTACACACCCGTCACCCTGTCGGTACACACCCGTCACCCTGTCGGTACACACCCGTCACCCGTCATGTTCTGTTAGAGGAGGCCCCACACCCCCACAGCAGACCGCCCCTCGTCGGTACTCCCCACTTGCTTCGCCTTAACCCTAGCTCCGGCCCGCACCCCAGCTTCCTCTACTCCCCTCCCCCTCTCCCTCCCCCTCTCCACCCCCCTTCCAATCGGACCTGTGCCCCGGGGGGCAGCAGCGCAGCTTCGGCACGTCCACCCGTGTCGTACACCTAACCCCTCCCCCTCCCCCTCCCGTGTGTGTGGGGAACCCAGCCGCACCTTGCCCGCGCCCTCCGTCATCTCCACCTGCCGGCCGCTGCCGAATCTGCCCCCCAGACCGATGTCCCGCCCGTCCAGGGAGCTGCGGGACAGAGACACCGCCAGACCCGCTCCAGCCGCCGCCGCCCCCGCACCCCCAGCCCCCCCGCCAGCTAGGGGACCTCCTCCGGCGGCGGCGGCCTCGAGGTCGACCTCCCCGCCGGGCCCCAGCGGCGGTGTGAAGGTGCCGTTGCCCGAGGTACGGCGGGTGGTGGTGCCGGTGGGCGCTGTCGGGGACCCCCCGGAGCCCTCCTCCTCAAACAGGTGCCTGTGGGTGTGGGTGTGTGGGTGTGTGGGTGTGTGTGTGGGGGGGGGTGTGGTGTGGTGTGGGTGTGTGGGTGTGTGGGGGGGCCGGTATAGGAAATTGGTAGACATATTCAAATTGCGCTGCTGGGGGCCGGCCAAAGGGGCGACGTGTCGACGTGAGGGCTACTCACACATGGTGGTGGTCAACTGGCTGGGGAGGTGATTGGACTTGGATGTCCGGCCGCAACGGCGCTTACCGTGATCTCCCCCCCCCCCCCCCGTGCTGCTTCCTTCGAGGGGACCCCCTCGCCCCTGGTAGCCGGTTCCGATGTCTGTGCCGCTGCTCCCCAAGGCTCACCCACCTGCCAGCACGTACCTGTCCTGTCCACCCTGCCCCACTCATCCGGGAAAACGGCCCACCCACCCACCCACCGACCCACCCACCGACCCACCCACCGACCCACCCACCGACCCACCCACCGACCCACCCACCCTCCCTCCCTCCCACCCACCCACCCACCCACCCACACACACACCGACCCACCCACACACCGACCCACCCACCCACCCACCCACCGACCCACCCACCGACCCACCCACCGACCCATCCACCCACCCACCCACCGACCCACCCACCCTCCCTCCCTCCCACCCTCCCACCCACCCACCCACCGACCCACCCACCGACCCATCCACCCACCCACCCACCCACCCACCCACCCACCCACCCACCCTCCCACCCTCCCTCCCTCCCACCCACCCAACCACCGACCCACCCACCCACCGACCCACCCACACACCCACCCACCGACCCACCGACCCACCCACCGACCCACCCACCGACCCACCCACCCACCCACCGACCCACCTGTGCGTCTTGAGTTGGAAGTAAAGGTAGGCGCAGTAGCACAGGAACATGAAGACGGACTCGAAGCGCGACAGCGCCAGCTCCGATCGGTTGTTGTCCTTGGACTGCAGCAACCACCCACGGGATGGGACAGGCCCATGGGTCACTTGCTTGCCCGCCCCCGCATCCGGAGTCGCTACGCCAGCTCGCCACGAGCGTGTGTATGTTTGCGTGTGGTGTGTGTGTGTGTGGTGTGTGTGTTAGCAAGGAGAAAAGCTGAGCCGTGTGTGTGTGTGGAGAGGGAGGTGGCGGGCGCCCCCATCCCCCCCATCGCCAAAACGGTGCCAGGAGAAGCCGCCGGCAAGAGAACCCCCCATCGCATATCACGTCACATTACCCGCAGCACCGTTCAGAGCTCTTCGCGCAGTTGGACCCCCTCCCCCTCCCTTCCGCCGGTGGGAGGGAAGGGCCCCCCAATGGGAGCGGGGCCCCCCACCCCTGGACACTGCCTGCTGACCTGGTCCCTCGCGAAGCTGACACTCTCCCCCAAACTCCGTTGGTAAGTATTTCTCGCCGGGCTGGGTGTGTCTGGGCTGTTTCTTTTCAGCCCCCAACTCCCGGCACCCTGCCCTGCCCTGCCCTGCCGAAGCGCCACCCCACTGCTGCGCTCCTTCCCCTGCCCCCCTGCCCCCTTGCCCCCCGCACCCCTGACTTGGTCGCATCCAGCAGCGATGGCAGCGCGATGGCGAAGCAGGCCAGGATCAGCATGCCCCCGTTCACGTTGATACCGGTCTGGTTGAAGGTCTGGGCCTGCGGGATGGGGGGGGAAGGGAGCGGGCGCAAGGAAGGGGGGAGGAGGACGGAGGAGGGAGCGGGGGAAAGGAGGGGGCGTGGGAAAGAAGGGGGCGGGAGGTATAGAGAATTGGTAGGGGGCCGGGCGGGGGAGATACAGCGAGTTGAAGGGTAGGGCAGTGGTCGTGGCGGTGGTGGTGGTGGTGGTGGTGGTAGCAATGGGGGAGGAGAAAGCGTGAAAGGGCCCCGGTGGTGGCGGTGGTGCCGAGTGGCGGGGGAATGGGGCCGTCGACGTCATGTACCCCAGTCGCAACAAACACTGGAACTACCGGGTTGGTGACGTTCTAGGCCTCGATGACGTGGATGGACAAGCAGGGGAACAAAGGGGCGGGCAGGACAGGGCCTCGGGGCAGCTGCTGAGACACACAGCACACAGCAGCCAGCTTAGTATGCACACATCTCCAGCCCCGCCCAGCCAGCCCCGTTGGCGGCCTCTCGTCCTCCCTCCCTCCTCCCTCCCTCCTCCCTCGCCGCTCCCTCCCCCATTTTGTCAAAGACAGCGAAACCGCAAAAGGGCAACAAACCGATAACCGCTCCCTCCTCCCTCGCTGCTCCCTCCCCCACCCCCTCCCGCACCTTGGTCTTGAACCCCCCCACCCTCCCCCACCTTGGTCTTGAACCCCCCCACCCTCCCCCACCTTGGTCTTGAACCCCCCCACCCTCCCCCACCTTGGTCTTGAATCCCCCCTACCCTCCCTCACCTTGGTCTTGACCCCCCCCACCCTCCCCCACCTTGGTCTTGAACCCCCCCCCACCCTCCCGCACCTTGGTCTTGACCCCCCCCCCTCCCCCACCTTGGTCTTGACCCCCCCCCACCCTCCCCCACCTTGGTCTTGAACCCCCCCCACCCTCCCCCACCTTGGTCTTGAACCCCCCACCCTCCCCCACCTTGGTCTTGAACCCCCCCCACCCTCCCCCACCTTGGTCTTGAACCCCCCCGCGATGAAGGCCGTCCCCATCACGAGCAGCAGGTTGGACGCCACACTGCCCAACAGCGACAGCTGCACCACCCGCAGGTAGGTCCGCTGGTAGGCCACCTGACTGCGGGCCTGGAACATGGCGAACGCTGCGGAGAGGGAGAGGGGGGGGGACAGGCGGACAGGAGCGGTGGGGAGGGGAGGGGGGCGGTGCAGCGGGAGGGGCGTTGGGGGGGGGTGTAGGAAATTGGTAGACGGTTTCCCAAACTGCGCTGCTGCTGCTGCTGCCAGAGCGACGGTTTGGGAGGGGGGCCGGGGAAAGGAGCAGGAAGGGCGATAAGGCGCGGCGCGGAGAGGTCGTCAAGCCGCCGTGCGGAACCCAGATCGCTGCGCGGGTGCTGTGTGATGTGGTGCGGATCATGGCTGCGTTGCTGGGCAGTGTGGGATGGACGCGGCCGGTGTGCAACTTGCGCGGGAAAGGAAAGAAATTGTAACGCACATGTCGGCTGTGGGATGTGCGGTTGGGTTTGCGGCGGGAGTGGAGAGCCCGAAGACGACGCCGGCGTGCAAACGGTGTGCAAGGGGTTCGGGAGTGCAACCGACGGCGGCTTCATACCATGGGAATGTGCACCCCCTGGAGACGACCCATCCCAGGGGCAGCCGCCTCTCGCTGCTGAAACCAACCGCCTGAGCCCACCCCGCCGCCCCATGCGGACTGTGGAATGCCGTAAACCGTACGACATTATACGTACCTGAGATGATCATCTCCGTCGCATTCCCGAAGGTGGCATTCAGCAGGCCCCCCAACGTGTCGTTGGTGTACATGGCCAGCTGCTCCGTCACGAACCCCAGCCGCTGCGGACCGAACAGGGGACACCATCGGGGGGCGGGGGGGGGGGAGGGGCGGCAATCGGGGAGAAAGGAGGGGGGGGGGGCAATCGGGCAGAGAGAGGTAGGGGAGACCATCGGGGAAACCATTGGGCGGAAAGGAGGGGAGGGGAGCAGAACGCAATGGAGCGGAATGAAGCTCAAGGCAAACGAACACGGCACACGGCAACTGCCGAACAACTGCCACCCGCCGCAGCCAGCGCAAGCCTCCGTCCAAGAACGCGTCCCACCCCTTCCAAGCACCCCGCACCCCGGCCCCCGCTCCCCGGCCCACCTCCGCCAGCGGCGTCAGCCCCAGGCACGCCAACACGAACGTAGCCCCATCGCCCCAGCTGGCGAAGTAGCTCACGAAGGCCAGCGGCACCGCGACCATCAGGATGTTCAGTTTCGAGTCCAGGAAGAACTGGGGGGGAGGGGCGGGGGGGGGAGGGGCGGGGGGGGGGGGAGGGGCGGGGCGGGGCGGGGCGGCACGGGCGGGCAGTACGAGGGGGGAAGCGCGCGTGCTCAAGCAGCGGGGGGCAGGCCGAAATCATCCACCCACGCTGATACCAACATGGATGGATGGCATGGATGGATGGGATAGCATGAAATTCTTTCCCCGCTAGGGTAGGGAGGTGCGAGGGGCTGGAGTGGGGAGCTGCTGCTGCAGTCCACCACAGGCTTCGAGCTCTGGGAGCTGGACACTGCGTGCTGCGCTGTGCTGCGCTGTGCTGCGCTGTGCTGTGCTGTGCCGTGGGGTGGGCGCGGACGCTGCCCCTAGGGCCTGAGCCCACAGCCCCGAGTCCGTGTCGCCCGTTACTCGGGCACAGTGGACACAGAGCGAGGCTGCCAGCACCGTCCTGGCGATGTCCTTTCCCCCGCCAAGGGAGGTAAGGGCCGCTGGCAGGGAGTTGCCACGTCCGGTGCCTCGTCCAGCGGCAAACGTCTCACGAGCTCCGATACCCCGCGGCCCACGGGGCCGCCCCCTCCCTGCTGCGCTCACCGCCCGCGCCTCCGCTTTGACCTGGTCCCATTTGCCGCCTCCACCGCCTGACCGGCCCTGCAGGGAGGACGAGGGGGAGGACGAGAAGGAGGTGGCCAGCATGTTGGGTGGGGCCCAACATGAGCGGGTTGGAGCGGAGCCTCATCAGCATGAGCGTGTGTACAAGAAAACTGTGCCGCGAGATAAGAATTCGATGGCAATGATGACAGGTAACAGTAAAAACCATCGTAGTCAGCTCCAAGATGACGTCCGTTTAAATGCCGAGCGCCATGAGCGGGTATGTCCGCGACGGGCGGTGCCTGTCCTTGGCACAGGAGCTGTGCTTGCCAGGGACCCACAGCCCACACACGTCGCCAGCCCGAGGTGCGTCGCAGAAGGGATATTTGGCAAGCGCCGAAAGAGGGTACTGGCCGAGGGAGTCGGAGACGGTCGTGGGTGTCGTACTGAAAAGCACGGGCAACGACGACCGCAACGATGATGGCTGCCATCATGCACCCATGGCAACTGCATTTCGGTTGCGTCGGTTAAGTACTGGGGTGGGGCTAGAGGGCAACGCGCACGAGCTTAGTCGGAGGTGGCCGGCGACCGGGAGCGCGATCGGTTGGTTGGTTCAGGCAGGTGGGACGTGGTGCCGCCTAATAAGGCGCGCTATCCCCGGGCGGCAGCAGCCGTTTCTCCCGGTTTCCATTAACTTTGCAGGAGCAGGAATGCATGGGCTCGATGCCTCACACACCCCGCACGCAGAAGTGGCAGCTGCCGTATGTAACTGCGTTCTGACGGGCTGGTATCGCCGGCGGCTGCAAGCCGCATACCTTGCTGAGCGCCCGCACCAGTGGCGGCGGAGATATATCTGGTGCTCGTGAGTCCGCCATGTCTTGTCCGCAAGGCTTCTTCTCAAATTGGGATGGTGATGCAGTGCAGCGGTTGCACAAGTGTCAAACACTTACGAAAGCTTATATTTTAACTATCCACGATACATACTCATTGCGTGCCTTGCTCGACCGAAACGCAAGAAGTTTACAACTATATGACAGCTTTTCAGATCAAAGTGCAGGCAACAGGGGCCACGCAAATGAGCTGGGCGGAAGTCGCTATTAGATTTCCACCAACAAAGGTAGACGGTTTCTAATGCTTGCAAGGACAGACCATCGCTCGTCGTACGGTCGCAGAACAAAAAGGTTGGACGCATTTTGATCGCCAGTTCGGCCAGCCTTCAATCTGCAAGCTGTAAACGTACATATCATCGCCAGCATTTGGCCCGTATCAAATCTGATGCATGAGCGCCAAACGTCCGTCACGGTGCCCGGGGCGCGTGTTCGGCAGGATCGCCTGTGATCTGCCTGTGGTAAAAGCCTGTAATCGTGCGTCGCATCTCTGCATTTTAAATAAACATTGACAGCTCCCGTTTCCGCCTTCTTCGTGCCTTCCAGTCAGACATGGCTCGGCGCTGGAACGGCGATGCGTGGAAGTATGTTTTCGTTTATTACGATTTATGAAAGCCGTGGTATAATAGTTGCCTTGTCTGAAACTCGTTATCAAGCCCGATACTGAAGCATCGCCTGTAACGGAACCCGACAGCTGCCCATAACGGTGTTTTGTAACACCGGCCCCATTTCCAGAGCAAGGTGTGGTGGATGTAACATTGGATATCAGTTTAAGAAGGACATGATGACGAGAAATGTTGGTAACGCCCACAACGGGTACGATGTGTGCTATGTATGCGATATATCCTAGGAGAGAAAAGTATTGTCCTTGTCTCAGCGACATGGTACCTATTTGTGACAGACCGACATTTCCGTGTATTCGCTTGAACTGAGGGATTGCGGCGAAGTCCTGGTTATGGACATGGAGAACAGGGGACCGAGGGGACATTGCCTTAAAGTGAGCGATGGAACGGCTTGCCCACCGACTCACGTCTTGTACCTATTCTGGTATCGTTGCTGGTGATGTACCTACTCGTAATATGCGACAACGTATGCCGCCAAGATGAGATTTGGCTGGATGCGGTACGGGTAACTGTCGGGCACCATGCACTCCTGCCTTGACTACAGAACAACACACTGCTTTATACTTGGGCGCCCAGACACCTCGTCCTGCGGCCCAACTCCCAGCAGGTGCTGTTGCAACCCCCACACTGGCGTCTGTTGGCTTTCAGTCTCGGCCCACTGTAATCCGCCGACAAAATTGCCGTATTCCCACCCGAGCAGGGCAGGGCAAACTTGCCCTGCACTCCAAGAGCCCATTCTGATTCGCGAGCCGCCATCAAAAAGCGAGTGCCCCAATCGTATTGCTGTCGCGGAGAGCTGACGTAATCATCACCCAACTCCTCATTATGCGGAGCGCATAGCCATCAGCCGCCTCACTATTGCAAGCCGTCGACAAATGGTGCACAACAACGAGCCACTAGACAGCGCATCTCCCGGGCCACGGCAACCTCAGTCGTTGCTGGCTTGGCCATTTAGACTGTCACACTGGCGCAGTCCTCTGTCGGGTGGTCCCTCCCCTGCCCCCTTGCAGCGCCCCACACTGCCGGCCAGCTTCTTGCTCAGCCCGCGGACTTGCGCTCCTTGCGCTCGGCCTTGACCTTCTTGGCCTTCGCTTTCAGACCTCCGTGGCCATTGCTGAAGGCCGGCCCCAGCCCCTCGGGCTCGGGCTGCCCCTCCCCCCCCTCGCCCGCGCCTCCACCCTCCTTCTCGGCAGCCTTGCTGCTCTTCTTCTTTTTCTTCTTGGCCCCCTCCTCCTCTTCCTTTCGCTTGGCCTTTCCCTCATCCCCCTCATCCCGCTGTGCCTCCTGGATCGCCGCCGCCTCGTCCCCGCGCACCTCCTCCGCCTCCTGCACCTCCTCTGCCTCCTCCTCCTTTGCCTCGTCCTCCTCCTCTACCCTCGCCTTCTTCTTCCCTTTCTTCTCCTTCTTTCCCTTCTTCCCCGTCTCGGGCACTCCGGCCTTGGCCAGCTCCTCCTCCTCCGCAACTCCTTCCGCACCGCCTGTCTCCGCCGCCCGCTTCCGTTTCTTCTCCTTATCCGCGTCCTTCACACTCGCCTTCTGCTTCTCCTTCGCCTTCTGCTTCTCCTTCCCCTCCCCTCCATAGCCGCCGCCGAAGTCCGAGCCAAACAGCTTGGAAAACTGGTCCAGGGTCTTGCTGGCGGCGGCGGCGTGGCGGCGCCACTGCTCGGGGTCGCGGGCGTAGGACTCCGCACCCACCTGCCCGGGAGGAGGCCGTTGGCCGATGGGGTATGACGTATGAG
This sequence comes from Eudorina sp. 2006-703-Eu-15, assembly GCA_003117195.1. Lineage (NCBI taxonomy): Eukaryota > Viridiplantae > Chlorophyta > Chlorophyceae > Chlamydomonadales > Volvocaceae > Eudorina > Eudorina sp. 2006-703-Eu-15. The sequence goes on along the minus strand of BDSI01000154.1, from coordinate 102,953 downwards.
GAATTGGTGGTGGCGGTGGTGGACAGGTGCCGAAGCCGCCAGTTGGACCAGCAGGCAGCCAGGTACCAGGCGTCGTCGGGTTCGTATCCCTTCCAGGACGATGCAGCTCACAGATGCCAAGGACGATGCACAGTGCGAGGACACAGCGAATCTGAGGAGTCGTGCCGAACTAAAAACTGAACCGCAATCCAGATCCAAACCTGGAGCAGGGCCCATGGGGCGCCCCGTGCGGATGACGGGAGCAGCGATGTCGCCCAGCTAACCAACTCCCCCGGCCACGGGGAAAGGTCCGGGGAAGTTACGATACCGGCGGTGTCAATGTCGTGTGCAATAAGGCCCGCAAAGGTGCACGGTAGATAGCAGCCGAGCGGGAAGACGCACACAAGCCGTGACCCAGAGGCTCCGCCGCCCCTCATGCATTCCAGATTCGCCCGGAACCAACACCAGGACACTGCCAAGACGGGGGTCCGCAGTAACAATCATCCAGGATAAGGTGTTCAGGCTGGCGTCCGAACCTGGACGGCGGCGCTATGACTGCACGCCTGCTGACATCCATACAGTTGCCTCTCAACCACCCCGACCCCGCCCTGACCCTGCTCCCCGTTCCCAGCCCCCTGCCCTGGTCCGTTATGCGCGTGCCTTCTTTTACACCTGCTAACCCTACCCGCCCCACTTGCCACTCCTTCCCCAGGCCTCCCCAGCCCTCCCCACCTTCCGCAGCAGCCCCGGGCCCCAGTGCGTTCCTTCAAGCTCGCGGGTGGCGGCGGAGAGGCGGGCCGCGATGGCTTCCTTGGCGGACAAGTCCTGGAGGCGGGGGGGGAGGGCGCCGAAGGAAGCAGGTCAAGGATCAGGGAGGGAAACAGACATGAGGCTGGCATTCCTCCTCCGCAAACCGAGGGGCCAGCCCCGCAAGGAGCAAGGTGTGCGCCCTTCGCAGGCGAGGCGCATTTCCCCTTGCCCCGTGACAACCGCGCTTTCCTCGGGATTGCCCTCCCGCACCCCGGTTATAGCATAGAACTCACCGCCAAACGATACGCTGTCTCAATGAGGAAGCTGCCGGAAGCTGTCGACGCCACCGCGTCCCAGTGCCCTGCCAGCGCCGACAGTAACGCGCCCTTCACCTTGGCGGGGGCGTTGCCCTCCAGCAACGCCTCCAGCACCCGGCTGCCCGAGGGGTCGGCACCCACCCTGCAGTCCGCCGTTGGCCGTAGAGTACACAAGGGGACCGCCGTACAACGACAACCGTGATTGCCATGCGAGTTGATGATTTGGGTCTAAATGGCTCAGAGCGAGGGCCAGGAAGTAGAAGGAAACGGAGCCCAAACGCAGGACGGTTTGCAAGACATGGGGTGAAGAGGCAACTTCGCGCCACCCTCAACCGCCCCTCGTGTCCGCTGTCCGAACGTCAGCTGTCCGAATGTCCGCCACGCCCATGATGCCCCGTGCGCGCCCCAGCCCGCTGCCGCGGACCCGCGGTGCCCACCTCGCGGCGTCGTTCGGCTGCAGCCCCACCACGCTGTCGGTGAAGTCCCTGCACGCGCCCTGCCCGTAGCGGAGCACCTGCGGGACCAGAGCACGTCGGGGGTCATCGGGGGTCATCGGGGGTCCGAAAGATTGGGAAAAGAAGGAGGACCATTTATTTCCCACCTCCCTCCCATACACCGGTGCCTCTTGTACGGGCTTGGCTCTGCGCCTTGCGCATCACGCACAACTGATCTGCAGGCCTAAAAACACGAACACACAAAACCATGGGGATCGGGCGCGCGCCCCGCGACGGGACAGAGGCCCCCTCACGCCCCTCTCCCCCGTATACGGGCGAAAGTGCTTTGGAGGTCTTGCCGTTAGGGCTGCGTTAGCAGCCCTTGGCCAGCGTCAGGCCGAACCCCTCCGCGGCGGACCCACCCGTATCGGCAGCTGCGCTGTCACCGGAGGACGCATATGTCGCAAAGCTGGCAACCCGCACCGCCATTCAAACCCGCAGATACGGTTACCCCCTACCACCCATGAATCTATGTGCGCAGTCCCTGTCGAATCCCGGCCGCTGGCTGCGGCGCCCTCTTCCGACTCGCCTGGATCAGGATGCTGCAGCCCACGGGGGACAACCGGGGCAGAGTCGAGCCACCGCCGCCTCGAGCCGCCGCCACACTGGCCGCACTGAAGGGTTCGTTGGTCCCCACCACCGGCACCGAGTCCAAGCACAGCAGCGCGGGGGCCAGAGCGGCGTGCGCACCAGCCGGACCTGCCGGGGACAGGGCAGGGATTGTGGGGGAAAAAAGGGTAAGGAACCCATCGCCAAGCGCTTCATTCCCCTTGTCCACATCTGCGGTCAGGAAAACCCAGAAACCCAGATTCCTCCTTGACAAGGTACAGAGCAGTCCCGGGAAAAAGGGTCAGGAGTACCGAGCCAGCAAGCCCTTAACGACGATGTCAACAAAGCACGCCTCGTCTGGGGTGTCAAGAGAAGCACAAGCAAGCGAGCACGGCAGATAATGGTCGAGGCAGGTAATGTTGTTTTGTATGTCGCCCAGCTAACCAACTCCCCCGGCCACGGGGAAAGGTCCGGGGAAGTTACGATACCGGCGGTGTCAATGTCGTGTGCAATAAGGCCCGCAAAGGTGCACGGTAGATTGCAGCCGAGCGGGAAGACGCACACCAGGCGTGGGGGATACGGGCGTTGGATACAGACGCGGAACCCGCCGCTGCCAGCCACACATGAAATCATAAACGTACCACCCACTCCCACCAGTCCGTACCTGTCTTCCAACTATGCACCGAACCAACCAACCCCCAGCGCGCCCCACGCAAACGGACCAACCGCCCCAGGCCCCGCTTCCCTGCATGCACGTGGCCGACTCACTCATCGCACACCACCACTCGCAGCACCCACCCTTCAACGACGCCCACTGCGGCAGCCCCCGCAGCGCTCCCGCCAGCGACTCGCACACCTCCTTCTGGCACACCCCGTGGCGGCCGCACGCCGCCACCAGCGCCGCCACCACCCCGCTGCGGCGCTTCCGCAGCAGGTCCGGCAACAGGGGCCCCAGGCTGTCGTACATGGCCTTGGCCTGCGCGCGGGTCGTACACCCGTGTGAAGCCGGTACTGCTCAGCGGAAAGAGTTTCACATTTCGAGACAGGGTGGAGGGAAAAGGCTCTCAGGCCCGTGCCGCGAACAACAAATTATGTCCCGGCAGAGAGCTTGGCATGAGCAGCATGTGTTAAATCAAACGAGGACTCGGCCAACACAATCGGTGGCGTACGCGGCAGTATTTCTGTCCCTCCCTCGCCCGCTCTCACCATCTCCTTGGACGGGGTCGCTGCGAGCGCTGCCTGGACCACGAAATTGGCCGAGGGGTGGTGCGCCATGTCTGCCAGGCGTGACGCCAGGAAGCGCTTGAACACCTCCTCCAGCAGCGGCCGTGGAAGCACCTGCCGCCAGGAGGGGACAGGGGACGGGGTTCATGGGTAAGATTGTATTGGCAGACATATTTAGGTTCGTCATGAATGCCAGACCAAAGACGGAGGGCACAGGGGTAGCATGGCAAGTTTGCGGTATGTGTGTGGCGTTGGTGTGGGACGTTGGTATCCGACAGAATGGGTTAGTGGACGAATGGCTGCTATGAGGACCAATTCCTGGGGGCCACTGCCTGTTGTGGGCGGGGCAGCCAGTCTCCCGGGCGCACCATCAGTCCACTCACAACCCCTAGAGATAACCTGTAGCAACCATGTAGGAGGACAAACATGTAGGCATCTGTTCGTCCTCGCGGTAACTGCACTGGCATCATCGACGTGTAGTATTGCGCTCTCCACTCCTCCGCGTCCTGCCCCCTATAAATCCCGACATTCTCAACCATGCACACACACTTGCCCCACCCCCAACCACCCACCCGCACGGAAAGATGTCTACCAATTTCCTATACCCACCCACCCACGCGGAAAAGACACATCCGAGATCGGACGCACCTGCAGCAGCACCTCCACCAGGTGGCTGGTGGTGGGGTCGGTGAGCATGGCCGCCACCTCCTCCTCCTTGCACCCCTCCAGCACAGCCCCCGCGCCACCCTTGGCCGAGTCGTTGAAAGTCGTCGCGCCCAGCAGCACGGGCACCAGCTGCCGCAACACCTTCCTGCGTACAGACAACCAACGCACCGCCGACCGGCCCCTGGGTTGGTTGCGAATCCCAGCGGAAATCGAATTGGGCACAAGCCCGCACACACGAACCCAGAAGTACACAGCTGCTCTGGTGCGCCGCCTTAGACCGACAGCCCTGCCCTCTCCAGTACGTCTGAGCCTCGCCTCGCCCAGCCACATACACATACACACGCACCCGGTCGGCTGTTTGGGCACACTGCTATGGCAGTCGCATGTCACGCACTCCTGTATACGAACACACGCACACGTACAACCCCGCACGCCGTACCCCCTACACACCCCGGCCCCGAACCCCTGCTCCCCTTCGCGGGAAGCTGGAGCCTCGCGCCGCCTCGCCTACCTGTCGCTCGCGGCCGCTCGCAGCAGCGCCTGCAGGAACGGGCAGGCGTACGGATGATACACAAGCTCCGAAACCAGCGGTCCGACGTAGCTTTCGCTGCAAATCACAGACGTAAACTTGTTCACCAGGTCGGGCAGGCGACAGGGCGGCGGCTCATCCGCAAACCCCAGCAGCTCCGCCGCCATGGCCGCCGCCGCGGCGCGCTTGTCGCCGCCACTGCCGGCAGGGGCGCCGCCACCGGGGCCCAGCTTGGCGGCCAAGCCGTGAAGGGGCGGCTGGTCGTTGGACTTGCTGCGCTGCGTGAGGTGGGCGCCGGCGGGGGGCGTCAGGGGTTGAAAGCGAAGTGGACACTACAATCGTCAATAGACTGCAGCAGGTGGGGGTGGGGGTTACAGGACATTGATGGGGGTGGGCGTAACAGGAAACTGGTGGACGAGCAGGCGGCCGACAGAGAGCGGAACACGGCAGGAGCCAGAGATGGAATCAGGACTGAGAGGTCGAGGTCGCAGCGTCGCACTGACCGGGTTGGTAGGGGATCAAGCCCGATAGGTTGGAGATCAAGCCCGATAGGTTGGAGATCAAGCCCGATAGGTTGGGAGATCAAGCCCGATAGGTTGGAGATCAAGCCCGATAGGTTGGGGATCAAGCCCGATAAGGATACTGAGCTGCGGGGTGTCAGATACCGCACCAACACCACCACCTGCTCACCCGACCTCCCCGTCGCCGGCCCGTCAGCAAAATTCAAATAGACCGCCGCAACGCAGCGCACAACACGAGACACGGCGAGGCAGCCCACCTTGTTTTCGAGGCCCGGGAACTGCTGTTGCTGCTGCTGTTTGCCTGCCGGCGGCAGCACGTTGCGACCGACCAGCAAGCACAGCAGGCGCCGTACGACATGGGTCGCGAAGCGGTCGGTGACATAGTCGTACAGGTGCGGGCAGATGGTGTCGGTCAGCTGAGCCATCACCTGGGAAGGGGGAGGGGCGGGGCAGCGACCAACGGAAGCATGTGGCAAGAAGAAGAGTGGCGCATCTCCCTAGCCCTAGAAGCGTAGCAAGGTCCTCAAGGCAAGGCCCGCCGAGCAAGGCCCACCGAGCAAGGCCCTACATGCACGGCCCTGCAGACAAGGGGGTTCTCATTTTCACAAGATCTCAGCTCCATTGCGGCACGTCCCCGCTACCCAAGGAAACACGACAACGACAGTTTCGAGGTGCCACTCAACAAAGAGAAACAGGGGAAAGAAAAAAGGAGGGAGACGTAACGCAATGGTAGCTAACTAGTGCGGATTGGGAGGACGGGAAGGTGCAGGACTGCAGGTGACCGTACACGTACAAAAGGCGTACAAAGCTGTTCCTACCTTTAAAAACTCCTCGTATTCCTCCTCCGACATGGCGTTCAACTGCGCCTCCAGTCGCACAAGTAGCTTCTCGACCACATGTGACCCAAATGGACTGCGATGGACGGCAACGGATGGGGTACGGGTTGGATACCCGGGCAACCTTGTTAGGTACCGTACGACGGGATTGAGGCAGCTGGCAACAAATCGTCGCAGTGAGAGCCGTCCCACGCAAGCGAGGGTAATTTCCACATGATAGAGAGGATTACCGATACAACACAGGATCATTCCGCGACCGTGCTACGCAGCTGCCTGGACGCATGTCCGCTCACATTGTCAGTTGGGAGTGCTCCCCATGCGCGCTCACAAGATGCATAAAGTTCCCTCGCTAACTCAACAGCTCAAGGCGTTCCCAGAATCCTGGTCCGACACAGAACCAGAACGAATGGATGGTGAGAAGAATCTTGGCGGTCAGATGACAGGTGACTGGAACGTAACAACTCTGCGTTCCGGCATGCCGGTACCCAAAACACAACGACTTCTGCGTTCCGGCATGCCGGTACCCAAAACACAACGACTTGTGGTCTCCTGGTGAGTTCATCTACCTGCTGACGAGCGTGAAGAAGCCGTCCACATCGGACACCGATGTCAGGAACTTCAGCAGGTGCTGCGCCTGAGCCGCTGCCATCAATGTTTCGACGTGCCGACTGCAAACGGGGTCACCCGCAACCTTGACCTCCTTCCCTGCTATTTCCTCCAGGACGTTTCCGACCAACAAACCCCGTTCGTCATCGTCGACCAGCGTCTTGAAATGCGTGACCACATCTTCAAGATAGCTTATGGTCTCAGGATTGACCAACGATTTCGATCGCCGGCCCCGCGACTGCCCACCGTCGTCCGCGTGGTCTGAATGCGGCGTAGTTTCGGTGTCGGCGGCGGCCGCCTCCTTGCCATCAGCCGCCGCATCCTCTTCCTCCGGTCTATGCCTTTTCTTGCCCATCAGAGTGGCATGAAGCAACTGAATTTAAATTCTCCGAATCGTGTCGGGTCCCACTACCACATTGTCAGGTGATAAGCTTCGAAATCGTTTAGAGAAGCTTGTCATATGTTGCTGTCCTGCAATCATAGTCTAGACGTAAGACCGCAGCATTTATGAAGTTCGCAAGTTCATACATGTTGGTTGGTTGGTTGGTTGTTACATGTTGTACAGGCCTTACGGCTATAAACGGCATACTGTACACAAACGCTCGTAGGTTGACGTTCGTACATTTCTAACTTCAATGAATCTGCTCATCTTTGATTCAACGTGAGCCTGGTACGCATCGATGTAGCATGGGTGCACGGCCATGGCGTTAAGCCAACCGTGCACTGCGGCGTGTGCATGTCGTGGCATGCATCTCAATGCTCCGTAATACACCGTAATTCGTGCGCACCAATGTCTGTCAAGGTGCTGGCAGAGCCAAACGATACGCGTCCTGCGAAACACGTTCACGAATTTGTAGCGTGCTGGTTTCGTTTGCGTGGCTTAGCGTGGCATAGCTTTCCTAAGGGCCATACATTCTCGGGGGGCCTGGGATAGGGGCGGCCCAGCAAACAGCATGCGGACCTGGCATGCTAGTAATACAATGTGCAATACGGGTGTTGTGTAATTACCCCTCTGGTCGCTTCGTTGTCGTTCCCATGCCCTGTCCCCACGTCGTGTCCCACGGTCGTGTCCCTACGTACGGATCCCGTGCACGGCAACGCCCATGTCGTCGGCACCAAAGCCAGCACCAGCTCTAGCGAAGCATGATGTCTAATTGACTATTCCAAATTCGGAGGTTGTCCCCCTATTTAACATGATACATGGATAGATGCGTATGTTTCTATCCTCTTTTTGCGGAAGAGCATCGCTTGGGTATCAAATTTAACTAGACAACAAATTTACTACATAACTTTATAACCATTCCACGTACTTCACGTTCTTGTTCACATGGCCAAACCTGGCCAAACACCAACCGTGATGCATTAATGATAACCCCACATGCTCTTCAAGGGATATCCTTGAATGCTAACTATGAGACGTTAGGCCTTCGTTTCGAGGGTTCACCTCATGGCAGAAATTGTCTCCGGCCGCGGCCGGACACAGTTGCGAGGTGCGAATGATCTCGAAGTGCACTGCTGTGTGGTTCAGGCTGGCTGAAGGATTTGAGGTCCCGGAGCAACGACCGAATGACGGCAACTTTGGAGAGGTGTTGCAGCTGCTTGGGCACAGATGCCCGGCTTTGGAGCACACTTGGCAGTTTATCTTTAAAAATCAATTTTATGCCCTGACTGATGGACGTTGGGGATCTGGGTCACGTCCCGACCTTGCCCACGTTCAGTCTTTCAAACCTGCCAATGGTAACAGAGCGCTGATCAAACCTCTGACCTGCCCTTCCCTCACGCAGACGCGGCCCCTCGCTTCCTCGCCGAGGTTCCGCGGCGCGATCACCACGACTCCATTAACCACAGCGCACAGCCCGGAGGCAGCGCCGCACGGCGACCCTCCGTCGACTTCCCCGGCGCCAGCGCTGGCAGCAGCATCGGTACTGCCGGCACCGGCGCCAGCGGGTCCGGACCCTCCCTGCGTCGGCCGTCTCGCTTACAGCCCGCGGGTGCGGGGGCCCCATCGGGCTCCCACTCCGGGGAGGGCCTCTCCGCACACCCCACCCTCCCGCCCCTCTCCCCGGGTGGCAGCGCCTCGGGCCACGCGCTCGTCCGCCGGACCGTCAGCAGCAACAGCAGCAGCTGCACTCGGGGGACTGCGGTGGCAACGGCGCTGGGCGCTGGGCCCACGGCAGCGCGACTGGATGCAGCAGCCGGCAGCGGAGGGGGCGGTACACCCGCCGAGACGCCGCCGCGCAGTCGGATCGTGCCCGCCGGTGCCGGCGGCGCCGGCGCCAGCAGCAGCACCGGCGGCGGCCGCACTGGCGTCGGCGGCGGCGTCCGCGGCGGCGGCCTGTCACAGCTTGAGGGAGGGACGGACCGGCGGCGCGCGCAGGCCGGTCTGCACGGCGGCGGCGCCGGCGGAGCCCTGGGTGGGACGAGCAGTACGGCCAAGCTCAGCGGCGGTGGCGCCACCGCCAGCCGGCCGTCGCCGCGCCTGGCGCGGGGCGGTGTCCTGGCGGCGGGCGGCACTGCGGGGCGGCGGGGCGCTGGGCCTGTAGCGGGTGAGTGTGCGACTGGGCTGTCTTTCAGACGGCGTCATGGGATGAAAGCGGCAAGGAGGAAAGAAGATGAATGAGACCTGGAGTCGGTTGGATTGTGGGGACTGGCGGGGCAGGGGTCACGAGGGCTCGCGTGTGCGCGCGCGCCCTCGCTCTGACGGAGCAGGGTGGATGGGTGGTTCTGCGGAGTCGGCAACAGACGGCCAAGAGATGGAGACAGGGCGGGCGGCCAAGACGCCTCCTTTCTGCAGCGCAGCGCGCTGCTAACGCGTCTCCTAATCTTCCTGCAACTGACAACTTTTGTCTCCCACGTTCGAGTGATATTGCTGCTGGTGCCTGGCAGTATCACCGACATGCTGCATTCCGAACCCCACACCGCACCTTGAGCCAATCGCTGAGGGGTCGGGTGACCCACGGGTCGGCGCCTGCCTGTCCTATGTCCACCGACGTACGGCCCCGTGTCCGATTTGCGCAGGGCCGGGCAGCGCCGCCGCGCGTGCTGCGGAGGCTCGCGCCGCCGCTGTCGCCGCCGAGACGGCCGCCACCGCCGCCGCCGCCGCTTCCGACGACGATGACAGCGGCTCCGGCCGCCACAACCGACTAGGCGACGAGGATGTCAACGAATTGTACGACAACCGCGGCCATCACGCAGGATACGGCTTCGGCAGCAGCTCCGGCGCTGGCTCCGGTGGCGGCGGCGGTTCGGGGGCCGGGTCGGCGAGTGGCTACTCAGCGGGCCGGCTGGATGGGCACAGCGCTGGAGGCGCTTCCACAACGCTGGCGGCGGCGCCTTCCCGAATACTGAACTCCTCGGACCTGGGCGGCCTGAGGGCTTCCTCGTCCTCCTCCCTGTCGACCAACCCATCGAGGCCGCCGGCGGCGGCGCCGGCCGTCCGGTCGCCTCGGGCCGCCGCCGCCGCCGCCGCCGGCTCGACGTCGTCGTACGCGGCGCTGCGGCCGCTCTCCGCGCGTCGTACCGACGGTCTGACCCCTCCACAGGGCCTGTCGTCTGCTCAACCACAGCCGCATCCGCCGGCCAGCGACGCGATGCCGCTGGCGATTGGGCCGCTGTCGATCTTCGGGCCCCTCGCATCCACCGCGCCGCCGCTGCATTCCACGACGAGTCACCCGACGTCGGAGGCGACGGCGCGGCCGACCCATGAGTCAGTGACGTCAGATCCAGGGGCGGCGGGAGTGGGGGCCGCGCGCGCGGGCGGGCACACTGGCAGCGGGGGCGGCGGCGCGCCGAGCCGGATGTCGCACGGTGCGGCGACATCAGGGCGGCTGATTGGGAACTGGTCCGGCGCGGCAGGTGGCGGGGGCGCCGCCGCCGCCGCCGCCGCCGCCGCGTCGTCATCGCCGGCAAGACCCACGTCGGCGAGCACCTCCTCAGTGACGCGGCAAGGCGGCCTTGCGACAGGTGCAGCAGCGGCGGCGGCGGTGGGCTCTGCTGCGGCCGCGTCGTCGTCGGCAGCGGCGGCGGCGGCGGGTGCTTCGGGGCCGCGATTGCAGGCGGCCGCCGCCCGGGCGGCGGCGCGAGCAACGGGACGGACCCACGGGTCATCTACGACAGCGTCGTCATCAGCATCGGGGGGCACGGGGACCGCAGCCGCCGTGACCTCCCGTTCGGCGCCATCTGCAGCTCCCGCCGCCAACAGCCGAGGGCGGGCGGGCGGGAGCACCGCTGCCGGCGGTACGGCATCGTTGGCGGCGGCGGCACCGGCAGCAGGAGGCGCGCGACGTGGCCTGATTGGCCGCGAGGGCGCGCGGACGGCGGCGGCCGTGGCGGCGGCAGGCGCAGCGGCGGCTCGCCGCAACAGCACGGAAGCAAACGATGCCGCCGGCGCCGCCGCAGTCCGCAACGACGTGACCGATGGGTCGCTTCCCGGATCGGGCGCGTTCTCCGCATTCACGGCGCACTTGGATATGTTGAGCGTTCGTGACGCGTCTCCAGTCAGCAGTAGCAACGGCAGCACAGGAAACGGCACCGCCGCCACCGCCGCCGCCGCAAGGCGGCGCTCCAGCAACGGGCCAACGGAAACCTCCAACAGGAACGGCGCCGCTGGCGGCAGCAACCTGCGGGTACGGCAACACGACGATGGGCACGGTGTCGAGGCTGGCGCCGGCTTCGGGCTCGGGTTTCGTGGGGCTGCACGTGGTGGCGGCGGCGGCGGTGGCGCCGCCGCCGCCGGCGCCGCGGCGTCGCGCGCGGCGGCCACAGCCAACGCGACGCGGCTGATGTTCGACTTCCACCACGCGTACAGCAGCGACGACGACACGTCGTACCGCGGCGACGAGTACGACAGCGACGGCACTGGCGAGCCGGGCGGCGCCGTACGGCATGGCGCAGGGGTACGATTGCCGCAGCGGCTGTTCCGTGTGCAGGTCAACCCGCAGGCCGCGGAGGGTACGACATTCGGCCCGGCGCGACCCATGGGTCCGAACCGCCCACCGCTGCCTCCGGGCCACCAAACGCCGCCGCCGCCGCTTCACAGCCAGCTGCAGCAACAGAGCCGGCTGCGGCGGCGGACGAGCGACGCGGATGACGACGGCGTCGTCGGCGGCGTGCTGGCGATCGGCGGCGGCGGCGGCGGCTTCCAGGAGCGTTTCCTGGCGGACCTGCGGCGGCGAGACGCGCAGCGGGCGGCTCTGATGCACCTGCTGAGCCTGGCCGGCGAGGAGGAGCTGCTGCGTCAGGTGAGGGGGTGTGGGAGGGCGAGTGGGAGGGCGAGTGGGCAGCAGCGGAGGGTGGGGGTTACCGTATCAGGGGACCACTATGCCGACTTCTTGCGCCTTCGGGTTCTTCTCTACTTAATTGGCATGCGTGGACTGGCATGCGAGAGGGGATCGAATGAAGGGGGAGTTCTAAGGGGGGAAAGGAGGAGGAGGTGGTTTGGTGCAGCACCCAACCGGCGGTAGGGACACCATGTGCCGTACACACCCACGCCCACGCCCACACGGTTTTCTCAGCAGTCGCTACCACCGCCCGCCCGCCGCACACCGCCCGCCCGCCGCACACCGCCCGCCGGAACCCCCCGCAGGCCGAGGAGGAGCAGCTAGCTCTAGGTAAGACGTGGGGGCCTCCTGCCCCTGCCCCGGAGCGGCTGTTACAGAAGCCCTTATGAAGCCTTGTGACCCAATCGATTCTGCCTGCCATAGGCGCGTTCTATCGTGAGCCTAGCATTCATGGGTACGGCTACCCAACCCGCCTGGGACAGCGGGCCTGGGCCCTCCCACCAGGCCACCACACACATGTCCACACGCTTCCTGTACCCACACGTCTGTCATCTGGTTCTGCACAGCCAACCAACCAAGTTTCTGCCCTTGTTAGCCCTCGTCGCAGTTTATACCCTCAACCCGCGACATCCCTAAGTTCGTTCATTTTGGGGCACGTTCATCCGTTGTGCCCTCTGGCAAACTGCCCCGCCGGGCCCATCGCGCGTTCTCCGCCTTCGCAGCCTTGATGCTGTCGCTGCAGGAGGCGAACGGCGGCGCAGGCGGCGCAGGAGGTGCAGGAGGTGCAGGCGGGGGCGGAGGCGGAGGCGGAGGCGGCGGCGGCGGCGCGGGGTTCGGCGCGGGCAGCATCGCTGTTGGTCCGCGCACCGTGACGGTGCGGTTGACCCATGGGTCGCTGCTGGGCATGCTCGCGGCGGCGCCCGCGGAGCCCGCCATGTCGTACGAGGAGCTCCTCAATCTGGAGGACGTCAAGGTCACTGTGCCGCAGGTGGGGCTGAGGCGGGGCTGAGGTGGGGCTGAGGTGGGGCTGGCATCGACGAGGTGTATGCCCACCCGCCCGCTCAATCCATTCTTCACCGCGGACCTTTGCCCTGGCAGTTAACGCAGTCTATGTCAACCGATTTCCTAATCCGGGCCACTCACCCATCCGCCTGCTCGCCCGCCCACAGCGCGTTCTGGACTCGTTGCCGGACTTCAAGTACGACGGGCCGGGATCCGCGCCTGACGGGTGAGCGCGGCCCTTGGGGCCGGGGGGCCAGGCGCCAGGGCCAGGGCTGGGTTTCGGCTCTGGCTATAGGCCGGGAGCAAGGTGGTCAGCGAACGGGGTCGGGGGCAGTGGCAAGGAGGCTTGGTGGTTGGGATACGGTGGGGGTGGGGGTGGGGGTCAGGGTTAGTGGTGTTGTGGGTGGCAGTGGGAGTGCTGGTGGTTACGTTCATCAAACCAATTCCAGATCCAGCGCTGGTGGTGATGGTGGCGGTGGTCGTTACCCGGCTCCGACAAACAGGAACTCGGACCGGGACGCCCAGCCGGGCAGCGGCGGCAGCTTTGCGACCGAGATTTTGTTTTGGACTCCCTGACTCCCTCACATCCTTCCTGCTGTCTTTTGCCGTTGGCCTCCACACCATCGGTGCTGCGCCGCCCCGCACCTGCACCTCCGCACCTCCGCACCTCCCCAGGACCTGCGCCATCTGCCAGTGCGACTACGAGCGAGGCGATCAGCTTGTACGGCTGCCGTGCATGCATGTACTGCACGCGGGCTGCGCCAAGCGCTGGCTGGGCGAGTACTCGAAGAAGTGTCCCATCTGCAAGGCGGAGGTTTGCTAGCCCGCAGGCAGGCATTATTAACAGCAGCAGCGGTAGCAGTGGCAGTAGCAGCAGCGGCAGCAGCTACGCGTTCTACGTGCTGGCAGCCGGCGACGGGGCGTCATTGCCGGGGCGGCGACGACGGCGGCGCCCTCGTCCTCAACCGGCTTATTCTTCTGTCGACGAAGAGCGTCGCGGCGATGCACCACACACCGCCGCTTATTTCTTGTTCGATTTAACACACCGCCGCTCATAACGAAGTGCGCTGCTGCTGCTGCTGCGGGCGCTGCTGCGGGCGCTGCTGCGGGCGCTGCTGGTGGCTGCAATATGGAACTCCTCCTGGGTCTTGGTTGCAGTCGCCTAACCTGGAGGGCCACCGCCAACGCCAGGGCACCGGCGTGAACGGAATCGCCGGAACCACCTGCCAGAATGAGGGCGACGAAACCAAACTGATGTGTGTGTGTGTAGAGAGAGAGAGGAGACCCGCCCTTGTGTTTGTGTGTGTGTGTGTGTGTGTGTGTGTGCATGTGTCGCGCTGGGAAGATGCGGTCAAATTTCTTGTTTGCTTTCTTTGCTGCTCCCGGTCGCACCGCTGCAACCCCCAGCGGCCGGGGAAGCTATGGCACGGCGGGCGGGCGCATGCGCAACAGGCAGGGCGGCTTCTGTCCGTCGGGCGGGCGACCGCTGCTGCCTGGGAGGACTGCTGCTACGAGGTCCACACTCAACGAAAGGGAGGAAGGAAGCTGCGGCGCGGCTATTCCGTGATCATCCTGCGCTTCATGCGTCAATTTCATTTTATCGAGGGGCCCACAAGGGAACTGAGCCGCGATGGCGGTTTTAGCCCCGGGGAAGAGGAACCCGACCAACCCGAGAGGGGCTGTTCAGCAAGAAGCACCCCCGAACAACCCGGGCCCAGGATACTTACCGCGAGGGTGTGTTTAGATAAGAAACCCGCCCCACCCAAAGCATGCACCAATATACTTCCCCGCGAGGGTGTGTATGTGTGTGTTGTTTAAGCAGGCAGAACAGGAGTGCGTGTGTGTGTGCATGATGTATGGGGCCGTGAGAGGTCGGCACGCAAGAGAGGATGTGCGAGGCGCGAGGTGGCGGACTGAGTCGGGCGGTTGCCGGTGCGGGTTGGGTTGGGTTCAACGCTGTTCGCGGTGGGCATCGGGCTTCCACGGGCCCAGCGTCGCCTGCGTGCACCCAGGCGCGCACATCGTGGGTATGGATTTGGGGGGAGGGATGGGGGCTCAACCTTTGAGACCAGCCTGTTGGGATAGGCCCGTAGCGCGAGGCGGGGGTGCACTGGGTGCCGGGTCATCGCACGCACATCACGCACAGCGCCCAAGGATGGGTCTAGGCATACGGTGGTAGGCGGTAGCAGGTAGGTAGGTAGGTAGGCAGGTAGGTAGCTAGGAAGGCCTCCCGTAGCAAGTCGTGAAGGCGCCCGCGGGTGGCCCGTCGTCGTGGTCTGGACGCCGTCCGCCGCACCCAGCTTCGGGGAGAGGGTATTGAGACTTTGAGAGACGGTCCAGGGTCCAGGGTCCAGCCGGCGTCGGTCGGCCGCGGACCAGCCGGACCTCCGGGGGAGGTGGGGGCGCCGCCAGGCTCGTGAGCATACGGTAGTATTGGCGCCGCTGGTGGCAGCAACCAAGGTTTGAGTCGTTTGGCTTTCCCCCTCTTGAAGTCTTGATCGCGAAGCGCGATGCAGGCCGCGCCGGCGCCGCGCCCCGGCGGCCGGCGCGTCCTTGGGGCTCTCCGCGGACCGGCGGGGCGACCTCGCACGCCCTGCACTCCGCCACTTGCCGTATTTAGTCGTACATCGATCACGGCCCCCGTGTTTGGCGATCATGATCAGGGGCGGCTGTCACAGGTTCGCAAACGGTCAACGCGAGAGGCGCCATGCGAAGAAGGAGCAGGGGTGGGCTGCACGAGTACGGCGCTCGTACAGGAGGGCACGGCTGTGACCAATGGCACGCCCTCCACTGACAGTCCTCCGCTGCGACGCCCGGTCGGGACTGTAGACCGGTGCAGAGCAACGTTGAGCCGGAGGCAGGGGGAGTGGAGGATGCGAGTCGTGAGTAAGGGTTAACGAGATGAGACGCCTGCTGGCCGCTGCGACGCCCGGTCGGGACTACGGCGGGTCCACCTTGTGACGGTACCACATACACCACACCGGCATCGGACATGGGCACATGTCGCTTGATTCAAAAACAGAACCACGTGCGCCACGCGGGGCACCAGTTGAGTTCGGTTACAAGCGCCACGCGTCCAGTTCCGCCAACATCCAGCGCCAAACCGGCGCCGCTCTGGCGGCGGCCTGTCCCTCCGAAAACTCGTGTTCGACTAGAATACATAGCTGGGTCCTGGGTGTGATTCAGCATTATTATTATTAACCGTTACAAGGTGGACCCGTATCCCGAGTTCCCGACCGGGTGTTCCAACGGGCCCAGATAGCTCGTAGGTGCCTCGTCTCAGCATGTAAACGGGCGTCTGCAGGGGCGGCGCCGTGCCCTCTGCATATCAGAAATCAGGTATCTAGAACGCTGCCTTCACCACCACCTCACACATGCCACTTCTCGGCTCGCCGCTCAGTTCCGTGAAGGGTAGGGAGGAACGACCGCCAACGGGTGTGCGACGGATATCGTACATCCGTATCCGACGGAGGGGCGCCAGGGGCGGCGGCGTCAAGCCATTCGGTGCAGCCGTCGCGCAAAGCCGGCTGCTGTAAGTAGTGCTCGGCTTTGTCTGCAAGCCGCAGCCGCCCACCCGCGCCCCGCATGCCAATCACGACAGCGATACCGCAAAAGAAATCACCCTCCCACCCGCACCCCCCCTACGCTCACGTCACACACACATACACATGCATTTCTAAACACACAGACACACAGCCGGCGGATCTTCCCAGTCCGCGTTCCACAGTGGCGCAACCGTCCTTCACACGGAGCAGTTTGCCTCCACATTCGCCACATTCTACGACATTGGCCGTGCCCCATCCGGGTCCCTATGATGACACTCTCCGGGACGCGAATCGCTGTACTGTACTGCCAATAAATATGTACGGCACTGCAAAGCCTGTGCGATCTACGTCTCGTCCAAACATAACCGTCCCAACAGAGCAAGGCTCACCGGGGCGACCCTCTGGTCAGAAGCCGCATGGAATGCGGTGGGGAGCTGTGGACCCGCGACCGGCCGTCGTACGGGTACGGCCAGCCCATATGCCGTACCATCTGTAACCACAATGCGCAGTACAGGACTGGAGACCTTAGGTGTGGCTTAAGATGTCCGCCACGCACGGCATCCTGCAACACACATGTGCGGACAGGGAGAGAACCCGATACAGCCCACCTCAAAAACCCTCACGCAGTTCAGAAATTCGCACGCTGTCGCGACCACTTGGTCCATGCCGTCCAGTGCTGTGTGTGTGCGACCTACACCATCTAGGAGGTCCTCCTAAAGAGCAAGCCTGTACGACACACAAAAGTACATGTCCGTGCACGCGCTTGGCGGCTGCCGTCATCGTCGGGACGGCAGCCGGCCATCTTGCCCACCGCACATCGCACCCGCGGGGTCCACTGCAAGATCATGAGTACCCCACCGAAAGAATGACACTCCACAAACACCCATCGTCACCACCACCAGCGCGGCCGCACACCACAAAACACCATCGCATATCTAGAACGTGCCGTACATGTCGTGACAAGCACCGTACACATCCGTGCATCGCACTGCAACAGATGCCATTATCGATCAGCCTCGAGGAGTCAGGATCTTGGGGAACCGGGGGCCGCCAACCCCGGCAGCTTTGGTTGCGATTATAGCAGATACAGGTGGCCTCGTCGGATCTCTCACGAGCCTCCCTGCACGACGCCTGTTACCGCAGTCCCCTTATTCGTACATCTCACGCCCTGCCTATCCGTAGCCGCCCAACGCCGCGCAGCATCAGCACCCACCGCAAGCCACAACAAGAAGCACTCTCCAAGCGACTCTCCGCCCGCACAGCCCCCGCGCGACGATCCAATGATCTACTTACTTGGCAAACGCGCCCGCCGTACCGTACTCACGATCCCGCAAAACATAACAGTATTTTGCCGTGCATGCCCTGCTGCCTCATTCGCTGTGCGTTTCATCTTGCCGTGCTGTTGTCCCTCGCTTGTTTGTTGTTCAACCCCGGCAGCAAACCTCCGTCCGTCCAACCCCTAGCCCCGTCAACCCTACATGGGTTATGACCGGCTTCTGACAGGATTATGACCAATGACGCAAACACACAGCCAGCTGCCAACAGCAAGCACACGGCCCGTGCACGCACTCGACCACATACATCGACTGTCGAGCTGGACCCCGCTCTTTTCGGCTCAGTTCTCTTACGTACATCCGCCGTACCGTAATCCTACCTAGCGTCGTACGGTCGGCGCCAGCGAACCCTACCTCCTGGGGGATGTACCCCCCTCCGGCCCCCTTCTGGACACCGACCCATCCCGCACGTCGGCGAGTTCGTACATCCTGATATCCTGCCAGCTGCCACAACAAGTGCGCGAGATGATGTCTAGGGTTTTCAACGACTCGGTTGTGTTCGTTGACCAGGTGATGGTTGATTACTTGATTTCCCAAAGACCGTGCACCCACCGATGGTCCTGGCGCCCTTTCCCGTCGCCCGGCTTGAGACCGCCGCACCCTGAGACCCCATACTGATGATGGCGATGGTGCTGTTTGTGTTGTTTGTGTTGTTGTTGGTGTTGTTGGTGTTGTTGATGGTGTTGTTGGTGTTGTTGGTGTTGTTGGTTGGAGTGGTGGTGTTGGTGTTGGTGTTGGTGGGAGTGGTGGTAGGTGGTGGTGGCGGCGGTCCGAGTCTCGCAGCGTCCGGCTCTGATCGCGGAGAGGGCGCAACTCATGGCCCGCCGTACGTCTGACGCCATGTGTACGGCAGCGGCGAGATGACTCCCTCCTCCGCCCAGCGCAGCAGTCGCTGTGGCAGCAGCGGCGACCCCGGAGATAGGGCGTGCGGAATGGGAAGGTGGGCGCCGGACATCAGCAGGCGGGAATGAAGGAGGCGGCGGGAGGGAGGGCGGGCGGGCCGCCACTCCGGGTCCTGGCGGCGGCCCCGGTCGCCGGTCGCCGGCGACTGGGTTGGCCCCCTTGGGGCCTAGCTTGGCGCCCTTTGGCTCCCTGGACCCAGTTGGTATCCCGAGGTCACCCAAACCCCACTTCCCCCCAGACAGTCGACTGGCAGGTGGCAGCTACCCGACCAGCCCACCGGCTAGCTACCCAGCCAGACCAGGCTGCCCAACCCGGCATGCCATGCATGCATTCAGCCCATCTGCGTCGGTACAGTCGACACACCGCCACCCGCCTGCCAGTCCGCCGCGCCGACCCGGCCACCGACCCACCTGCATGTGCGGCCGGAAGAACTCGCGCAGGGTCCTCAAGGTCTGACTGAAGGACTCCTCGTCACCAAGCAGGTCTGAGGTCGGGGCGGGTGGGGCAGGGGAGGGGTATAGGAAGGGGCGGAGGGGCAGGGGAGGGGCGGAGGGGCAGGGGAGGGGCGGATGGGCAGGGGAGGGGTGTAGGAAATTGGTAGACATTCTCAAACTGCGCTGCTGCCAGAGCGACGGTTCACGGGAAGGGGAGGGGCGGAGGGGCGCGGTGAGGTGCGGGGTTCGAAAGGAAGCAAAACCCAAACCCTGGCACGCACACCGCAGGTGTGGGGTGGTGGTGCGGGGTGGGAGGGAGAATGGGTTTTTGAATGGTGGGGGGGGAGGGAGGTCTCGTCGGGGGAGAGATGCAAACATGTGGGACATCATGCCATGCCGCGCAGCTGACGTGCATGGACTTACAGCTCCGACGAGGGGGCTGCCTGCACCCCCCCCCGGCCCCACCTGCATCCCTGTTCGCTGTCGCCGTGTTGGTCTTGGGGCAGCTCCAGCCCTGTAGTCGTGTCGTGGCACACAGGGTTTTACGTTTTATTAGTTTCTAGGGTTTCGGTTCCGGTGGGTCATTGAGCGCCACCGTGACGCAGCCCCACTTCGTTCCCATCTGCAGGCATCCCCCAGCCGGCCGGATCCGCCCCTTCCGTTCTCACCCATCAAGACAGCGAAACAGTGAGCCGTCACCAAAGCTATAGGTAGCGCCCCTTCCGCCTCCCCCCCGCTCCGCCAGACTGAGGCTGCGCCCTCACCGAAGCTGTGGCGCCCCTCCCCACCCCCACCCCCACCCCCACCCCACCATGTCCCTGGTTATCAAACCCCCTCGTGTCACGACTCCAGACCGCGAAACCGCGAAACGTCACCGCAACGGCCAGCAGTCGTCCGGGCGGCGTTTGCCCCCCTCCCTCCAACCCCCTCCGCCTGGCCGAGGCGCCCACAACTCACATAGCAGCCCCGCGCGTTGTACACAGCGCCCAGCTGGCTCTCGTTGTACTGCCCGTGGGGCAGATCCAGGAAGGCCTCCACCCGGCGCAGGGTGGCCAGCGGCGCCGCCGCCAGGTCGTCCGTGTACAGCACCAGGAGCTGCGTGCGCACAGCATGTACGGCACCGCAGGGCGGGGCAGGGCGGGTTGATAAAATTGAGATGCGGACGGGGCGGTCAAAGCGGTTGGATCTCGGACGCACGTCCTCGCAAAACGTGGGTTGAGCTCCCCGCCTCCCCCGAGGGTGTTTTGCGCTTCGAGGTTACCACCCATGTGCCGATCCCGATGTCGAAGGGTTCCAGTGAGGGCCCGGCGACTCTCACGCGTGGGGGGCCACGGCGAGACGTCCGTGATGACACCCATGGCAACACGGCGTGACGTGTCTGATTACCCACGGCACGCCAGTCGTGTTCCACACGTGAAGCAAGATGGTTCTCACTCGTGTGGCAAAGCCCGGTGCGGGTCGCCATCAACGGGGCGGGTGGGCGCGGGGTGCGCTCCGACGACGCACTTGTGGAGCATGTCCGGTGCGCCACGGTAAACGGCGCCGCAGTTTCGTTCTCGCAGCGGGCGGTTAGCGAGGACCCCCTCCCCCCGACCCAGTGATGGGTGGGTGAGCGAGAAGGCTGCCGCTGTCACCGATGACCCTAGCGGGGTCCACCGCTGCAACATGATACCGTGGACACCGAGCGCGAGGCGTGTCTCTCGATCAGACGCAACCCGGACAGCATTCGGGTGCCCCCCCCCCCGCCATGATGCCCAGTCCCGTGTCACGACATGGTCGTACGATGTAAGGCTGTCGTACTATGACAGCTGCTGTACATGTCACACACTTTCGTACCTGTTCCGGGGGGAAGTGCGCCAGGTAGTTCTCAAGCATGACGTCATACGCTGACCAGCCCAGGATGTCTGTACGGGCAGTACAGTACGGGCAGTACAGTACGGGCAGTACAGTACGGGCAGTACAGTACGGGCAGTTCAGTACGACAGGCAGGCACGAGGAACTCGGGTCCGTCAGTACCCAAGGGTTATGTCTGCGCTGTCCGGCGAATTAGCGCCGGGGTAGATCAGAACCGCCGCGGCATATGTGTGTGTGCGTGTGTGCGTGTGTGTGTGCGTGTGTGTGTGTGTGTGTGTGTGTGTGTGTAACGAGGAACCCGCCCAGAACCACCCGTGTGTGTGTGTGTGTGTGTGTGTGTGTGTCACCATGGTTGGGGGTGCATAACCCCATATACCAGTACAACTACCCCTACGAGTTGTGTCGGCTGTCGGGTGATCGGGTGGATCTATCCGTGCTGCATCAGTAACTGTTCGATCGGGTCTTATTTTTTAAGCACGCTGTTCGGGCGGGTCTAGATCTTTCCTAAACACACTGCTCTGCACCGCTGCACCGCAGTACCCACTTGACTGCTGGTAGCACTGCCGCAGGATCGCGTCCTGGAGGGCCATGCCGCCGCCCCAGCCCTTGAAGTGGCTCCGCTGGGGGCCACCGCCGCCGTTGCCGCCGCTGCCGTCGTTGCCGCCGCTGCCGTCGTTGCCGCCGCTGCCGGCGCTGCCCGCCGTCGCAGCGGCGGTGCCGTCATCGCCCCCGCCCGAGGGGGCAGCATCCGCGGGGAGGCACCCAGGCTTGCCCCCGCGGCGGCGGCGGCGGCGGACGCGTAGGCGGCGGCGGCGGCGTCGACTTCGTTGCTGCCAACCCCGCCGTTTCCACCAGCGTACGAGCCGGTCTGGCCGCTCGTCCCAGACGCGCTGTTGCCGACAGGTCCACTTCCCATGATGACGTCCCCGTTGGTCCCGAAAGCGATGGTGCCGCCGCCGCCAGGCCAAAGCGGGCTGCCGCTGCCGCCGCCGTTGCTGCCGGCGCCACCACCATCACCGCCGCTGACAAGGCTCTCACCGCCACCACCACCACCACCACCATCACTGCTGCTGCTGGTGCTGCTGGTGCTACTGCTGCTGCTCACGGGGTTCGAAAGGAAGCAAAACCCAAACCCTGGCACGCACACCGCAGGTGTGGGGTGGTGGTGCGGGGTGGGAGGGAGAATGGGTTTTTGAATGGTGGGGGGGAGGGAGGTCTCGTCGGGGGAGAGATGCAAACATGTGGGACATCATGCCATGCCGCGCAGCTGACGTGCATGGACTTACAGCTCCGACGAGGGGGCTGCCTGCACCCCCCCCCGGCCCCACCTGCATCCCTGTTCGCTGTCGCCGTGTTGGTCTTGGGGCAGCTCCAGCCCTGTAGTCGTGTCGTGGCACACAGGGTTTTACGTTTTATTAGTTTCTAGGGTTTCGGTTCCGGTGGGTCATTGAGCGCCACCGTGACGCAGCCCCACTTCGTTCCCATCTGCAGGCATCCCCCAGCCGGCCGGATCCGCCCCTTCCGTTCTCACCCATCAAGACAGCGAAACAGTGAGCCGTCACCAAAGCTATAGGTAGCGCCCCTTCCGCCTCCCCCCCGCTCCGCCAGACTGAGGCTGCGCCCTCACCGAAGCTGTGGCGCCCCTCCCCACCCCCACCCCCACCCCCACCCCACCATGTCCCTGGTTATCAAACCCCCTCGTGTCACGACTCCAGACCGCGAAACCGCGAAACGTCACCGCAACGGCCAGCAGTCGTCCGGGCGGCGTTTGCCCCCCTCCCTCCAACCCCCTCCGCCTGGCCGAGGCGCCCACAACTCACATAGCAGCCCCGCGCGTTGTACACAGCGCCCAGCTGGCTCTCGTTGTACTGCCCGTGGGGCAGATCCAGGAAGGCCTCCACCCGGCGCAGGGTGGCCAGCGGCGCCGCCGCCAGGTCGTCCGTGTACAGCACCAGGAGCTGCGTGCGCACAGCATGTACGGCACCGCAGGGCGGGGCAGGGCGGGTTGATAAAATTGAGATGCGGACGGGGCGGTCAAAGCGGTTGGATCTCGGACGCACGTCCTCGCAAAACGTGGGTTGAGCTCCCCGCCTCCCCGAGGGTGTTTTGCGCTTCGAGGTTACCACCCATGTGCCGATCCCGATGTCGAAGGGTTCCAGTGAGGGCCCGGCGACTCTCACGCGTGGGGGGGCCACGGCGAGACGTCCGTGATGACACCCATGGCAACACGGCGTGACGTGTCTGATTACCCACGGCACGCCAGTCGTGTTCCACACGTGAAGCAAGATGGTTCTCACTCGTGTGGCAAAGCCCGGTGCGGGTCGCCATCAACGGGGCGGGTGGGCGCGGGGTGCGCTCCGACGACGCACTTGTGGAGCATGTCCGGTGCGCCACGGTAAACGGCGCCGCAGTTTCGTTCTCGCAGCGGGCGGTTAGCGAGGACCCCCTCCCCCCGACCCAGTGATGGGTGGGTGAGCGAGAAGGCTGCCGCTGTCACCGATGACCCTAGCGGGGTCCACCGCTGCAACATGATACCGTGGACACCGAGCGCGAGGCGTGTCTCTCGATCAGACGCAACCCGGACAGCATTCGGGTGCCCCCCCCCCCCGCCATGATGCCCAGTCCCGTGTCACGACATGGTCGTACGATGTAAGGCTGTCGTACTATGACAGCTGCTGTACATGTCACACACTTTCGTACCTGTTCCGGGGGGAAGTGCGCCAGGTAGTTCTCAAGCATGACGTCATACGCTGACCAGCCCAGGATGTCTGTACGGGCAGTACAGTACGGGCAGTACAGTACGGGCAGTACAGTACGGGCAGTACAGTACGGGCAGTTCAGTACGACAGGCAGGCACGAGGAACTCGGGTCCGTCAGTACCCAAGGGTTATGTCTGCGCTGTCCGGCGAATTAGCGCCGGGGTAGATCAGAACCGCCGCGGCATATGTGTGTGTGCGTGTGTGCGTGTGTGTGTGCGTGTGTGTGTGTGTGTGTGTGTGTGTGTGTAACGAGGAACCCGCCCAGAACCACCCGTGTGTGTGTGTGTGTGTGTGTGTGTGTGTGTGTCACCATGGTTGGGGGTGCATAACCCCATATACCAGTACAACTACCCCTACGAGTTGTGTCGGCTGTCGGGTGATCGGGTGGATCTATCCGTGCTGCATCAGTAACTGTTCGATCGGGTCTTATTTTTTAAGCACGCTGTTCGGGCGGGTCTAGATCTTTCCTAAACACACTGCTCTGCACCGCTGCACCGCAGTACCCACTTGACTGCTGGTAGCACTGCCGCAGGATCGCGTCCTGGAGGGCCATGCCGCCGCCCCAGCCCTTGAAGTGGCTCCGCTGGGGGCCACCGCCGCCGTTGCCGCCGCTGCCGTCGTTGCCGCCGCTGCCGTCGTTGCCGCCGCTGCCGGCGCTGCCCGCCGTCGCAGCGGCGGTGCCGTCATCGCCCCCGCCCGAGGGGGCAGCATCCGCGGGGGAGGCACCCAGGCTTGCCCCCGCGGCGGCGGCGGCGGCGGACGCGTAGGCGGCGGCGGCGGCGTCGACTTCGTTGCTGCCAACCCCGCCGTTTCCACCAGCGTACGAGCCGGTCTGGCCGCTCGTCCCAGACGCGCTGTTGCCGACAGGTCCACTTCCCATGATGACGTCCCCGTTGGTCCCGAAAGCGATGGTGCCGCCGCCGCCAGGCCAAAGCGGGCTGCCGCTGCCGCCGCCGTTGCTGCCGGCGCCACCACCATCACCGCCGCTGACAAGGCTCTCACCGCCACCACCACCACCACCACCATCACTGCTGCTGCTGGTGCTGCTGGTGCTACTGCTGCTGCTCACGGGGTCCGTGCTGCTGGTGCTGGTGCTGCTGCTGCTGGTGCTGGTCGAAGCGCCGGCGTCGGCCTCGGTGCTCCCACGACCGCCGTCGGCGCCCTCCCCCGCCGCCGCATATCCCGCAGCAATTTCCCCCGCGCCATCGCGCACGCCCATGCTCCCGGCCCAGGCCCCCCCGGCGGACCTCGCTACCACCGCCCGCATGAAGTCGCGGAAGGTCTCCGCGGCCGCAGACGACGCATCCCGGAGCGCCCTGCGGCCGACGGACGGGTGCTGCTGCTGCTGGTCCTGCTCCTGCTGCTGCTGGTGCCGTCCCTCGTGTCCCTGGTGGGGCTCGTGGAGGGGAAGTCCCTGGTGGTGCCGGGTCAGCGCCTGCGGCCGCTCCGCGGCCGTCCCCCGCAGAACCGCGGCATCGCCACCGCCAGCACTGCTGCTGCGGGCCTCTCCGCCGCCCCGCAGCCTGGCCGCGGCCGCCGCCGCAGCAGGAACGACCTCTTCCTCCTGGAACTGCTGCCCCGCGTCAGTCTCGAGTGCGGCGGCGGCGGATGAGGAGGAGGAGGAGGAGGAGGAGGAGGATGAGGAGGACGCGGACGATGATGGCCTTGTGGGTAGATGCTCCGAAGCCGCGGCGGTGGAGGCGGCGGAATCGGACGCTGACGCGCTCCGCAGCAGCAGCTGGCGGTTGCGGTGGCGGTAGTGCTGCATCGCCCAGGAGCCCGCGTCCTCCTGCGGTGTGCCCGTCACGGCCTTTCCCAGCATGACGCACTGTTCCAGCTGCCACATCGCCCTCTCGATGTAGAGCGAGAAGGTGGTGCCGCTCACCTGGGGAGTGGGGGGGCGGGGGGGGCGGGGGGGCGGGGGGGCGGGGGGCGGGGGAGTGGGGAGTGGGGAGTGGGGAGTGGGGAGTGGGGAGTGGGGAGGGGATGCAAGTGAACAGGGCTCAGACACACCCAGCCCGGCCACAAATACTTACCAACGACAATGACCGGGAGGCGGTATTGGGGAGCGGGGAGTGGGGCTAAGGGGAATGGGCATAGGCATAGGCCGGAGAGGTTCGGGCTACGGGTTCGGGGGGAGGAATAGGAAGTTAAGAGTATACACTGACGCCCGGGCGGCTTTGGTTAAGACGGAGGATTGCGGGGTGAGGCAGGGGTCAGGCAGGGGCGCCGTGCAGCAGGAGGATTGGATGGGATTGATTGTACATGTACGGGCGCACTGGTTGGGTATTGGAAATTTATAGACATTAGAAGCTGCGCTGCTGCCAGAGCAACGGTCCGGAGAGCAGGTAGGGAGATCCCACTCGGTCCACCTCTCCATTCCTCGCATCCACTGGAACGTGATCTGGTCGATGTCACGGGGTCGTTGCCCAGCGCTACATCAACTTCCACAACCGCCAACCGACAACCGCCGGATCTCACCTCGTTGTGCAGCGGCCCCCCGGGCAGCACCACCTGTTCCAGAAAGCGGGAGATGGACCGCTGGATCGGGTCTCGGAGCAGTACGACAAGCTGCACAAGGGTACGACGGCATACGGGTGCGACGGCGTCCGAAATGGTTTGGGCACGCAAGGAAAAGAACGGTGCATGGGATGGCGGCCGGAAAGAGTCGGGAAGGGGCATGCACGTGCTATACGGTCCGGCAGGCAAGGCGTAAGGTCGAACCAGTCCCGACATGGCCGTCGTCGGGAAGGAGGAAAGTGGGGCCGCCGTTGCGGCCTCCCGCCGTCTGCGGTGACGGACCCCGGCGGCGGCGGCGGCGGCGGCGGCGGCGCGATGCGGCGCAGCGCGGTGCACACACCACGGCGGCGGGTCGCCGTGCGCGCACGGGGAGGTGCCGTGTAAGCGTGGGTAGATCGGTCGGCAGGTGCGTAGGCGGGTCGGTGGGCAGGCCTCGCCTCGCCTCGCCCGTCGGCCCTCCGCTATGAGTTGCAGAGGCGGCAGGCCGGGCAGGCGCAGAGGGCCTCCCTCTCAGGCGGGCACGTAGCGGGACCCAGCTCGCCCCGCCCCGCCCCACCCCGGCCCGCACCTTTATGTTGGGGTTGATCATCTTGAAGAGCGTGGGGCAGCAGGCGCAGTCCAGGTGCGACGCGGTCCAGTCGCCGACGCGCACCCGCTCCGGCTCCAGCCCCGCCATGGCCGCACTGGTTCGGGCCGCCAGGGTGCCGCGCTGCAATGCGGCCAGGGAGGCGTCGCAGCGGGTCTCCAGCGGCTGCTCCGACTGGAACAGGAACGACTCCTGCGGGCAGGGCGCGAGCAGAGGAAGTGAGGAGGAAGGGCGGAGGAAGGGCGGAGGAAGTTAAGAGGAAAGGCGGAAGGAAGGGAGGGGCTTGAAGGGGGGAAGGGCAGAGGAAGGGCAGAGGAGGGGCGGATGGAAGGGCGGGAGGAAGGGCGAAAGGAAGGGCAGGAAGAAGGGCGGAAGGAAGGGCGCGGATAGGCAGTCGCTCATCCGCACCGCCAGCAGTTCGCCTCCATTCTAACAAGGTTTGGAGTCCACTGCAACGCGTACCAGTACAAACGGCGCCGTGTGATACTCCTCCTCCTTCTCCTAGTGCTGCTCTCGCCTCCCCCTCCACCGCCGCCACCACCGCCATTACCGCGCCTTCCCTTCCACCGCCGCCATCGCCGCGAGAAACACCGTTGTTGAGACATTCCGGCAGCGGACCAACCGACCGACCAACCGACCAACTAACCGACCAACCAACCGATCATCCGACCGACCAATCGAGCTACCGGTAGTCGCGCATGCTTACCTTGACGAATCCGGCCACCCGCATGTAGGGGTTCTGCGACAAATGCATCCAGAGGGTGCTGGTGCCGCACTGCGTGGGCGGGGGTGCATTTGTGACGGACCGGGCAGCGGCAGGGTCACGTACGGCAGCCCAGGGAGGCGATGACGAAAGTACGGAGGCCTATCCAGTAGCGGGGTATTCGATTTCCGAGGCGCGTTTGAGCGGCCGACGTTGCCAAAAGATTTAGTGTTCAGCGCCATACTTCCGGCATATATAAATATGTGTAACCTATTCTGGCACACAGTCTCATGGCAGCACAAAACAAAATGCAGATGAAATGAAAGTTATGGGGGATGGGCATTTGTTTGTGGGCAACCAGTGGCCAACCGCTGAGACAGGCTGCGCGTCAACGCGCCCCCGACGTCCTCTCAATCAAACTGAATCATACATTAAATTATCATAAAGATCAATTCTACAGGATCAGAGCAGATATCGGCTGTTTGAACAAACATTTTGGCGAGACTTTCGACGCGCGCGCCTTGCCCCGACGACTACGAAGACTACGAAAGATGGTTGTTGCATGCATGCAAGCCCATTGTGACTTCTATTATTATCCTCCAACATGAACGTGTTTCTTGCTGCACCTTTTGTTGGCCAATCACAGCGAAGTCCAGCGGCGCAAATCTGCCGTCCACTGAGCCAGAAGCGATGCGCGCGCTGATTACCATATAAATAAAGAGTGCTGTCAAACTGATGAGATTCATCGTCTTGTCGTGAGACCCCTGAAGGCGCGTTAGTACGAGTCCGACGAGACCCAAACTATCCTTTGAGTGTGGACGTGTGTGGAGTAAGACGACTGACTCCTGTCCGCGATAGACTGAGACTATTTATATTATTGTTTCGTAGCTTGGCATTTTCGCAGGTTTGAAACTGGCGTGAAAAAGGGGCATATACGAAAGCCGTGAAATTTACTAACTACAGTACAGCTGGACAAAGCACACGGCCGCTGTGAAGCAACGCCCCAATAACATCGAAAAATGTGTGCCTGAAATGCGGTTCCCATCGATCCTTTTATGGTGCAACGACTGCTTCCAGACGACTCCTACTGAGTCACCTTGCTACGACCCGGGACGCTTACATGAAAGAACACTGTGTAAGCTGAATACCATGCATAGTATTGTGGTCAATGGGATCCACAATACTATGCATGGTATTCAGCTTACACAGACGTTGTACGTGCTGAAAGTTATGGGCCGCTCCAAGCCCTTCATGAACAGGTCGGAGCGGTTTGAGACTAACTCTCATAGGAGCAACGTTTCCAAGTGAGCAATAAACATCAAAAATTGTACCGTAATTGTAGTTGCCAACGGCGATCCTAGTGCTTGGCACGACCCTGCACGACGCGCAGTCGAACGAAAAGTGTGTTGCGGCGGAAGCTCATTCGCCCTGATTCGCCTTACAGTTGACGTCTTGCTCCTATGTGCGAGGGTGTGCGATAACGGGTGTGACATAACCCATACGTGTATGCGTCGCGCGTGGCTGCAGCACGCCCCTGCACGCCCTAGAGGCAGACCAAGGCAGAACCCAACCGGCCCAACGAAATGAACATGACCTTCACTTTCACTTACCAAGTCATCAACTTTTCGCATTGACGGCACGAGGCGTCATGCTTCCGTTGCGCCTGAATGGAAGGCCTAGATGTCAATGCCGCCATGCGAGGCCGGGTAGGTGTTTCTCGAGGCCCAAGTCACGGCTTTGGGTAGGGCCGGGGAGGAGGGTCGTGGCCGTGTGAGTTTCCAGGATCAGCCCGGGCGCCGTCTCGTGAAGCGATCAATGATTGTGACAGGGCGTGGTCCGTTGGCGGTTACAGGGTTTGGTCCAGTGTTGATTGCAGCGTATTGCAGTTGCAGGGGGTGGGCGGTCCACTAGGTAGGGTTGATACCTGCGCACCTGCATCTCCATCGTCTGTAAACACATCACACCTCGCAGCGAAGGGGCAGATGCGCGCAATCCCGAAAGATTTCGTGACACCAGTCAGGGCACCCGCATGTCTCGTAGAATGGTAGGTAACCTAGCAGCAAAGTTCAAAAGGTTATTATTAGGATGTTACAGCGGACCCCGCGGGTCAAAAGGTTAATGAAAACCAGATGAAAACCAGTGGTCTGGTGTACAAACCGGCTTTTATGTCGTCCAGCGAGCCAGGCAGGTTCATGGGTGCAAGGTTCCTAAAACAGGCAAAACAAAGGTGCAAGCTTCGTAAAGTATGTACGACGGGCCACCCTACGTCGCGGCTCACAACTGCAGCCCTGCCCTCCACGCAGCTGAGCGGTATGACCGAACCACCTGCGATCACCCTCACCAGTTCTCAGGGAACTGTTTTCGGTGACGCACTTCCGAACCTCTTTCAGTACGTGTGCCGGGCAGCCATTCATTGCTGGTTTCCACGGCGCCACGACACGTTGTCGAAGTCCTGCCGGTGGCGATAAGGATGGGCACCAGCGCCGCAAGGCTAAGGCAGGCTTACGGGCGACCGTGGTCGCGCAACAACGAAATACCTGAAAGCGCACATAGTTTGCATGGCCCAGTTGGCTTAACCCAGCTGCAGCGTCATGGGCAGCTGTGAGTGCAGAAGGCCCGAAGTTGGGGCAAAATGGACGTCTGTTGTTCCGTTGTTCTGTTTCCGACCAAAGCCCGCCGAAGCACGCCCCCGCCCAGCAGGGGTGCGCGTGCTTGGGTTGCTCCTTCATTTCGTTGGTGAGTCCTGATTGCTAGATAGCTGCGCTGTGTGCGCGACCTCAGGTGTGCCGCCGCCGCGACCTGATCGATGTCACGGTAGGACGGTAGGTCAGCGGAATCCGTGTTGTGGGCCTATCTAGCACCCGTCATGCTGGCCTGCGCTCCCTCCGACGCGCGCAGCTAGCTAGACAGCTGCATAAATCTCTGATTGGGCGACTGCGCGGTTCATTCCTAGGCCAACAGGGCCGTCCCTGTTTTCGCCTGTACGCTCTCGTGCTGCGCCCCCGAGTATGTGTGAGTCGCACCGGGCGCCCTGGGCTTCAGGTGGGGCGCCCTGAGCCCCTGAACCCGGACGCTTTCTCCGGTTGTTTGGTTGATCTGTTGTGTTCAGAAGCGAGAGTTGCAGGAGCGCGACCGGTCCTGGCTTGAGTGGAAAAGGCGGCTGGGGCCTTGCCTGTTTCGGGGTCTTAGGAGCAGCTCTCTCGCCCGCCCGCCTGCTGTTGCCGTCGTTTTATTCTTTCCGGTGCAGAATTTGGGTCAAGCGGCCTGCAGGCTGGGGCTCATCACCAGCAAGCCGGCGGACGCGTGTTCTTTGACAGGCAAGGAGGTAGTGCGCGATAGGCACGCCAGCG
Source organism: Eudorina sp. 2006-703-Eu-15 (assembly GCA_003117195.1). Lineage (NCBI taxonomy): Eukaryota > Viridiplantae > Chlorophyta > Chlorophyceae > Chlamydomonadales > Volvocaceae > Eudorina > Eudorina sp. 2006-703-Eu-15. The sequence continues at coordinate 72,213 of BDSI01000154.1, read as the reverse complement.
GCCGACAGATGCCCGCTTGTGTCAAAAGTACACCCATCTTCCGATTCCCGGAAACTAATGAAAAGGCTGCAGCTGGTGCGGGCCTGCAGCCTGCGCCACACGAACTCACACCACCATGCGCGTGTCATTTCAACGGCCCCACCCCTCATGATGCGCGCGAGCGAAAAGCACTTGTGTGCCAAGGCAGACAAAAGGACCGGCAAAGGCGGCGACACGGCATTTAAAGGGTGGAACGAGTTGTACGACATACGCACTACAACAGGTCGGCGTGTGCGGGGTGCGCGCTGCGCGGCAGCAGAGCGAGGATACGGTGAACAGACAGACGGGAAAAGCCGCACGGGGCCCCTGCTGCGCTGTGCTCCGCCCGGCTATGGACCATGTGTGTGTGTGTTACATGGTTGGGGGTGCGTAACCCCATACCTGCACATACCCATACGAGCCGGAGGCCCAAGGGCAAACAAAACGCCCAAAAGCACTGGTTTGCAATACCGCATTAACAGGAGTCGACGAGACTAGCGCCCAAAGGGCACGATAGATTTACGGTGAGCCCACATGCGCTCCAACATCTTTGCCAAACGAGCCGGATCCCAGGCAATCGCCTCCCTCATCGTATTAGGGCGGTGAAACCCTTCCTCAGCGCGTATTGCATCGTAAGCCGGGCAGTCGAGTAGAACATGCTTCTCATCTTCAATCTGGTCTTCAGAGCGGCAGCAACGGCAGACCCGTTGTCCTCTAGGGACATGGTGCCTACCCCTCCGCGCCCTGTTAGACTCAAGTGCCCAACAACAAAGCCTGAATTGCATTAGCTTCCGGTGCGCAGAACGGGGGATAAAAACTGTAGCGTGCGGTTGCCACATAACGGCCGCCGCACCCATAAACGACGGGCCCATCCAATGCTTGTACTTCGACCATATGACATGTGTAGGGCGAGTCGCCCACAGTGGTCCAATCCTTTCCTCCCTCCTCCTTTTGGCAGACGCGAACAGATGTTGTTCTACGGTAAGTCACAGGGACCATCAACCCCATCAGCGACACCTTCGTTTACCCTCGGGTACCCCAATGTTCAACTGTCCAGACCCTGCTTCAAGACGCGTGGAGGGAGGGACGAGACCCAGGGCAACGGAGGCGTGCAGCTTGCCCCTGCTGTGCTGAACTGAGGTTGCATGAAAGGATGACACCTGGTCCGTGGATCCTGCAGACGTTTGAAGACGCTGGGACCTGGGGCCCGCGCAAACAGGCCGGTACCCAGAGCACGGCCGCGGGATCTGAACCGGAAGCCGAAGGTAGGTCGATTGGTCCGAACATCCAGTAAATGCATCTGATTAGGCCAATGGCTCGAGAGGGCTGGTTCGGGTTAGCAATTTCACTGGGTTGGTTTTGACGCGTACTGTAACCGTCTGTATAGTCGCTGTATAGTCAGCCGGTTAAAACAAAACTTTCGCAGCTACAGTGGCCGCGTATGCTTCATGAAAAGAAAGCTTGTCAAAAACTTCGCTGTCTCAAAAAGTACTTGTGCGCGTCGGCAAATCAGATACGCGGAGTTGCGCTGTCGTCTGACCGGCCTGAAAGGGTCTGAATTGTGCGCTATGTGCATCCTAAAGACGAACGCTATCGGCTCATTATAATGCCTTGAAGACCAATGCGTTCTGATCTGAAGAATGTTGTGTTGGGCTGGCTTCGGTCGCGCGTACGGTGGCGATAGAGAGCAAGTGGCTAGGCCGGCTTGTTCCCAGAATAAGCTTGCAATCTAATCTTTACAACATCCAATTTTCTTGGAGGAAGCGTATCAGGTACTCGCCTTTGACCCCGACAATAAGCGAAGCGGACCGTCAAAATCTGTGTTTGGGCACGAGGCAGTCGCAAGGTGACGCTGTTTTCTGTACCCGTTTGCGAAAAGCCTAGATTGCCGGATCGGCACCGATGTTGTAATCGAAAATTGGATGCGATATTGCAGTATTTCGATAGTGCATCCAATTTTAGATAACGTATCATTTCGCGACCGTACGGTTTGTTGAACAGGTTGTTGGCGCGTCTTTATTTACCGGCGCGCTTCCGCAGAACCAAAGTTGCGAAATAGGAGAGAGTATGTATAGACAGCGGTCCTTTTCCATTTTAATTCGTGCTTCATACCGTTGATATGTGGTAGACACTGTTAGACGTCGTTGTCTTGGATAGGTCCGCTTCTTTTATTTCTGGCCTCTGTGTAGTCTAGTTACAGGCGCTGCAGCAGAGTGGTTGCGGCGGCCAAGCCGCGCCGGCCAGGCATCAGCTACGCCGGCTGGCGTAGGCGAGGTGCGTGGCATGTTTCTCTGGACTTCCTACTATATCAACTTTGACAGATGCATGCGCATACTCAGATTGCCTTTCCGGGAAGGGGTGTTACTAGCATCAGTGCTAGTTCTGCCCTGACCGGGCTTTTCGCTAATGCATATGGTTTATAAAACAAAGTTACAATTCTCACCCCATTTATGTGCTCGCAGGGCCTGCGGAAGACCAAATGGGTGTCCGATCTGCGCCAAAGTTGACGGCGTAGTGGGAAGGGCCTGGAGTCTATTTATGTGGCACAGCGGACAAGTGTCACAGAAACAGCATAACAATCAACGCACGCCTTTACAGCAAAGTCACGCTTATGGTCAGCAAGATGCCGCAGCAGCGGCTCCTTCAGGAAGTTGGGCTCGCACAGCCGGGGGCGGTGGCAGTGCAGCAGGATCACAGCAGTATGTACCGTCCGGAGGACTACTTCTCCCCGGGCCTTTCGCAGTTGTGTCCCCGGTTCAGTTGTCGGTGGCGAGCCTGCACCCCCAGGCTACACAAATATCGGCAGCGATGCCCCAACAACAACAAGCAATGCTGCCCAGTCAACAGTTTCAGGTTCAAGGCCAGGCAGTCCCGCAACCTTGGGCAGCCGCACAAGCCTGGGCAGTACAGCAGCAACCAGCGCAGCAACAGCATATGCCGCAGCAGCATCAAACGCAGCAGCAGCAACAGCTGTCCCATTCACAAGTACACCAACAACTCCATCAGCAGCAACTGCAGCAACAGCATCATGGCCAGAGTCCTTTGATTCATGCATCTGGGGGCCGGGGCTGGGGCGGCCAGCGTTTACCCTACCCCCGCCACGGCGGCCAGCTCGCTGACTCTCACGCGGGTTATCGCGAGGATGCCGGTGGCGGCCGAGGCCGAGGTCGCGACGGCAGTGGCTCTGGTCGAGGGTGGCGTGGCGGCGCCAGCGGATCGTTGGGGCGCGGTGGCGCGTCTGGCAGCGGTCACACCGACGCCCTCGTCCACCAGCTATTCATGATAATTCGTCAGTTGCCCCGTGGACACGCGCCGCAGGAGGCCGTGGCCGGCAGGTTGGCCGTGCTGGACGGCCGAGGTATCGCCATGCTGCTGAAGCAGCTCGCCAACAACGGGCTGGCGGTTCAGGCTTGGGAGCTGTTTGATTGGCTTCGGAGCCTCAATCCTAACCACGAGCTGGCGCGGCTGCTGGACGTGTTCTCGTACACAGCCATGATTTCGCTTTGCAGCAGCAACCGCCGCGACATGGAAACGGCGTTAGCGCTCAGCCGCGAGATGGTCACCCGGGGCGTGCAGCGCAACGTCCACACGTTTTCGGCGCTCATGAACGTCTGCATCAAAGCGGGCCAGCACCAGGCCGCTCTGGACGTGTGGCGGGAGCTGCAGGACGCCGGATGCCGGCCCAACGTGAGTGGTTGCAGGGGCACGCAGGGGTCGCTGCGGGACGATCTTGTGGGGCAACTTCACTTCATGCATTACCGCCGCATTTCCGTCCATTGCTCACGTTGTGAGCGGGTTTTAATCCAACCATGTATGCACCGCTTGACTTATCGTTTACCATTTACCGACGGTTGTGTGACATCGCGGCGTCGCGCAGGTCGTCACGTACAACACGCTGATTGATGCGTACGGCAAGACAGGGCAATGGGCTGAGGCGCTCAAGGTGCTGGCTAGGATGAAGGACGAGGTGAGTGATAAGGTGTACGGCAAGAGCTTCACTGTAGTACTCTAGGTGGGGCCGTACGCACTACGTTAAAGAGAACAACCAGAAAACAACTTGTAGCCCACCACTCTTTAAGCATGTGAACTGAACAACCTGCTGTGTAAGCCTGACGGTAGCAACGGCGTCCCTTCTGCTGACGCAGAAGAGGCGCCCCGCAGAAGGGGCGTCAGACTGACTGTGGCGCGTGCTCGCTTTTGGGGCTGCCCTTTGACATTCGTTGATACGGGTCTTTGGGTTGCTCGGATAGGGCCGAGCAATGGCGCTGCGTGCCGGTGCATACTAAGGATGCCATTTCACCAATGATAAGGATTGTGCTATGTGCGGGGCAGCGATGCGGGCAGCCTTATTACACCTCGCAGTTGTGTTGCTACCGGGATGTTTCCTTACGTCGGACAACTCGTCCCGTCGAGGTCATTGGTCGATGTGTCTTGAGGTTGAGGGTGACAATCTGCTGGCGCATGCCATGAACGCGATTTGCGCTGGATGCGATTGGTCCAGATGCATCTGCGTGCGTCCTGTCCCACCTGCATCGCGGCGTAGAACCCTAAGTAACTCCTTCGGCCTCCACCGGGCATTTTGGTGCTATGCCCCGACCGAAATGCGACCCATACAGGGAATGGAGCCGGTCACGCGCACGTACAACACGCTGATGATTGCCTGCAACAGCAGCAATCAATGGCACGAGGCGCTTGGTGTGTACAACCAGATGCTCGCGACTGGACACGCGCCCAACACCACCACGTACAACGCGCTGATTACGATTTACAGCAAGGCAGGCCGCCTGGAGAAGGTTATGGAGACGCTCCGGGAGATGGTGGGTGCGCTCCTTTGCTTGTATGGGGTAGGGGCGGCCGTGTGGAAGAGCTGAGTTGTGTTGGGACTGCGGGCATGGGGCTGACCATGAACGCATCGTATCATATTCTGCACATTGGCAAGTTCATTTGCCTTGTCGTACACCGCCTCCTTTGCTCGTAGTATCCGGCTGACACCGTACACCACCTCCGGTGCAGTATCCGGCTGACCACAACAGTGTTAACAATGACCATGCATGGCATGTTGACCTGCCAACCTTACGATGCATTTTGGCCAGCCCGTGCTCCACTCTCTCCCGACGTAAGCTTGTGACGAATTGCCATTCAGTCGATAACGGGATTATGCTCATGCAAGTGCGTCGTCCCAATGTGCATGTGCTTGCGGATCCCTCGCCTTTACGAGCACAGGAAGCCGCTGGCTGTGAGCGCACCGTCATCACCTACTCGTCGCTGATTGCCGCCTGTGAGCGGGATGGACACTGGGAGCTTGCGCTGCAGATGTTCAGCCAAATGCTGCGCGAGGGCTGCACGCCCAACATCATAACGTACAACTCCCTCATCACGGCCCTAGCGGCGGGCGCGCAGTGGGAGCGGGCGGCCGAAGTGTTCGTTCAGTTGCAACGTCAGGTAAGCGGTTAGTGGAGCTGGAGCTTACGTCCCCAACGATGGCAACGTGATTTTGTGCAGCCGCAAGCTTCAGGCAGCGTGTTGGATACCTTGTTCGATGCTGGGCGCCGCCTCTTCCTATCCACGGCATACGGGGCGCAATTACAACCGCCTCCGTGTACCGTCGAGGAGTATGGGATTATCTGTCTCGGCGCGACTCAGAGCTGCCAAATGCGCCTTGTTTGTCCACACACGATTTGCGATTACATTGGGGTCTTGCATCGGGTCCTGTGAACCCTTCTCTAATGGGGTGTCTTTTGGTCCCAACGATTGCAGGGTTGCGAGCCGGACGTTGTGACGTACACGGCGCTCATCAATGCCTACGAGAAGGGTGCCCAGTGGCGCCGCGCGATCCAGGTTGGTTCCCCGCGGCGCGCGAAGGTGTTGCGTTGCGTCGCTGACCTGGAGGCGGTTTCAGGAAGACTGAATCGCTGGTGCGCCGTCCCTGGTCGTGTCGCGTCTACTGGAGTCCACAACCACACAGTGCACGCGTCTGGGCCGATACGCACGCTTGCCGTATGCTATCTCTGGCTGGTGTTGGTCGGACAGCAATAGCATTTCCCCGTCGCCATTGCACGGCTGGGGTGCATGTTTGACTTGCCCAGTCTCAAGATAACCTCTTGACGTAGTGCATCCTTACCATAAATCCTCCCAACATCGTGGATCTTGGTCGCGGGCCCATGCACAGGCTTTCGACCGCATGCTGCAGCAGGGCTGCCGGACAGACCACGTTGTCTTCGGTGCAATCGTCGATGCACTGTGGGACAGCGGCGTGGCTGGCGCCCAGGCTCGCGCCGCCCGGATACACCGTGCGGCCATGTCGACAGGAAGCGTCAAGTCCATGTCCACAACAGCTGGCAGCCTCGGCGCAACCCCGGCCGCAGCTGCCGCTGCCCTTGTGGGAGGTGCCGGCCCCAGCATGACCGGAAGCAGACCGGTGGGCGGCTCGGCGCTCTCGTCTGAGTCTGCTGCCGTGGCCGCCACCGCCGCCGCCGACACGTCGGTCGGGGATTCGCCTGTCGAGCCGCCGCTGGCGGGTGAAGTGCGGGAGCTGCACCTCGCGGCTATGGCGACCGGTTCGGCAGTCGTGGCGTTCCTGGCTTTCCTGGCGGACCTCAGGTGTGTTGCGGGCGGGAGCCTGATGCCAGGCTAGGCAAGGGAAATCACTGGATAGACTGTTGCCGGTCGAGACCATACAGCCGTCGGATGTGCTTAGCGAGAAGCCCGCCCGTTGGATGTGTGTGGAGTGGGCTGTCTTCTTGCGATGAGGCGAAATCGGGCTCCACACATCTTGAGTGCGACTTCATCTGTACGGAGTGTGCGCTTCCACGCAGTCGGACACGCCCAAGCTAGGGTCCGCTTGGACATGGCGCTTGACCTTAGCAGGCCATTGCGCACGTGTCCATTGCATCGTTGTCCACAACCCCCCGAGCTTCGCGTGCCATGCTGAGCGTGCCATGCTGCGTCTGTCGCATGGTGATGGCTGGGTCTGCAGGGACCGCTGCATCGAGTTCGGGCCGGAAGCCGCGCTTCCCCCGCGCGTCATCCTGCGATTCTCGCGCGCGCGTGGTGGCCGCGACATCGGCTCCACGCTGCCACTCCGTGACGCGTTGCACAACTGGCTCCAGGCGCGTGGGTCGCCCTTCAGGATCGTGCAGGACACCGTCGCTGGCGTGGTTCAGCGGCTGCAAGCCACAGGCGTCGACCTGGCCGCGTGGCTCCTGGAGGACGCCGTGGCGGTTGCCCTCATGCCGTACGCTCACAGCAGCGTCACGACCGCGGCGGTTGCCGGCGTTCGAGACCCGCTGACGGCTGCTATGGACGGTTGGGAGGAAGATGTCGCACGGGACCAGAAGCTGGAGGTGAGTACAGTTTTCTCGAATTGTGGAGCAAGGTGTCTGTAGATCGGAACTAATGCATAAACCATAACCAAACGCATTGTCATTGCATTGCAAACCAACACAACATGGAATCCTAAAGGACACTCGTCCTCAGCGGGATGTTACCCCCTGCACAACGATGCACGTCATGTTGGCATCGATGTCGTACACGGTACATGAATGCACACCGCATGGTTCCTTACTTGCGGTGGCCTCGCACCGTGAAACGTGTACGATGGCCTGTTAAAATCTGTGTACGCGGCGGGTGCCCATCCCTGCTCTCTTGCGTAATATTAGACTCCCTCCCGTCGCTGGAATCCGCTGCCATTGTGCGCAGGTTGCCTGTCACGAGGCCTTCGAGCAAGTGCGCCGCTTTGAGGCCACGCACTGCCTGTCCGTGTCTGCCATGGGAGTCGGCTACCTGAACCGCCGCCGCCAGCTGGCCAGCGACTTGCTTGCTATCGCCAGCAAGCTGCAGTTGCCACGCGAAACCGCGCACGACGCGGTGCTGCTGCTGGACCGCCTCATGTCCGCGTCGCCGCAGCTGCGCGAGGACCTCTTCTACATGGCAGCCGTGACGGCCCTGCGCATTCTGGCTGTGGCTATGGCTACTGGACAGCAGCGCGAGGGAGAGGCCCGTGGTGGCGCGGCCGGGGCCAGCGCCGGCCGCCGCGTCGGCTCGTGGGCGGAGGCGGAACTGGACGCGGAGCTGTCACAGGTATGGTCGTGGACCCTGTCGCCGTGGTTGTGTGCTGTATTTTGAACATGTAATACCCGCTTTAATGGTGGTTGGGGCGCGCAATGATGCGGCTATGCACACATCCGGTTGGGAGCGATGTTAGTGCGATCGAGAGCTTGATTCCGTTTGCCTGTTGTGGCGAAGGGTACAAGCCTTGTGCGAGTCTCAGCCGTCCTCACGCCACCTTTGTCAACTCACAAAACGCTTGGTTCCATGACGCGCGACCGTCATTTGCATGTTTCTTTTACGAGCCGCAGGCATCGAGGTTGCCCACGCTGGGCCTCCAGTCCATGGAGCTCAATATCCAGAGTGCCCTCGTGGGCGACACCGCCGCCATGTCCGCCTTGCGCTGCCTGGGGCTGTACATGCGCCGCCTGGGCTTCGGGGCCGCGGACATGCAGGTGTGCATCGCGCGCCCACGTGGGATTGGTTTCTGGGTTTCAATCTATCAATTCGCCCCGGGGTTGCCTTGAGAGCAGCTCGGCCAAAACGTGCCACGCGTTGGTCACATACATCCGCGGAAGAAAGTAGCGGCGTTCTGTGGAACAGAGGTTGGGGCCCTGTCCAAAAGCCGTGCTTGTGCCGAAGCGACCCTGCGCCGGGTCACGTGCTGCCACAGACGCGACTAAAATTGTATCGGCTGGTGCTACTGAGTGCCCCGCGTTTCATCATAGCGTAGTTTCCGGGTGACCGTATGATCATAGCGTTTGCCAATACCAGCGGCGGATCCACTGTTTTGGTTTGCAGGATACCGCGGAGCCAAGCCTCCAAGCCTTGATGGACGAGGTGCTGCAGGACTCGGAGTTCTTGAACTACAGGCCGTCGGCAACCGCAGCCGCTGCGCTGTACTGCCACCGCCTTCGCCGTGGCCACACACCGCTCTGGCCGGCAGCCGTGGCGTCGCTGACGGGGTACGCAGATTTGGAGCATCCCGAGCTGGCGGCCGCTGTGGGGGGTGCGCAGAGGTAAGCCCCCTGTCGGATTTTCGGAATGGGCGCATCACGTGGCCGTCCCCGTCCCCGCAAATATGAATGTGCCAGTTCGACATCAGTTCCTCCATCAGGCCAGGCTCGTCATGGGCAGGTTTGGTGATGGCGCGTTGTTGACGTTCTGATGCATTCTTAGGCGGCCACGTCAAAGTTGCATCCTGTGAGCCACTATTCGCCTGCTGGGGCTGGTCACAGGTTGATTATGGAGCTGGGCGCCAGGGGCACCCGTGGCAGCAGCAGCAGCGGGGGCGGCGGGGGCGGCGCCTAGCGCTGAGTACGCCGTGATCCAGGTTTCCGGATTGCTGGGGCGAACACGATGTTGCAGCAGGCGAGTTTCTTCACTACGAGTGGCGAGAGGTACGTTCCTTGAGGGTCGTTTCATGTCGTATCGCAGAGAGAGAGTATATGTCGTTCTGCGGAAGAGAGCGGGTAAGGCCACCTGCCCCGCTTTGGCTAGAGCGCGCGGTGTCTGCAAGTCACGTGTGCAGCGCTGTCGCTCAATAAGGCCACCTCAGAGTATCAACAGCATGGGTGGGGATTGAACCTGGCGGCATATTGTGGTTGTGCACGCGGAACTGGAAACAAACCTAGGCGTGAGCGCGGTTGCATCAAGGTCGATGTACCCGGGAAGCTAGCGTCTGTGCGCCCGCGGCGGCCATCTAATTGGTAGCAGAATCCTGTCTTCCCACGTTTGAATATTTGGTTGGCTTCCGAGGCGGCGGTCCGCTGCCGGTGTGCAGATATTCAGCGGCCTCGAGGGGGTGGCGTTAGGTGCTTTGGGTTTTACGTGTGCCGCGTACAGATGCCTGGTTCATACACGTCGATTAGCATAGGCGACTAGATCAGCGGGATGCCTCATGTGTGTGGGGCCGTTCACAGGGGTCCCCGCTTTCGGGTATTGATATTTGCAAAGTCTGTTGTCATAGATACCTCGAGTTGGCTGTTGGGTAGCGTGTCGTGTAAACAGATATTACATACGCCGCCGGCGTTGCCCTGCATCGGAGAGAGTGCTGGCTGTGATAAAAACGCCGCTTAGTGCTTCCTGGACGGCGGGGGCCCCCATGCTGATCGCGATGTCGAAGAACTTTGCTGGGGATACACGGCCGTCGGTGGCTGTGTTGTGCTGTACGCCATACACATGATTTGGAGGCCTTCCTTTGGATTGAACGCGTGCTGTGGGAGGGGGGACTTCTGCATTTCGGCGGTTGGGGCAGCCAGGTGCTGCTGCCAGCGGGCGGGTTCGGATGGGCAGAGCGGGCGTTGGAGCGCACCGTGCTCCCTAGCCGCACGGACCGCTAAAGGTTCATCAAGAGAGAACGACTGACGGGGTTGGTGGTGGTTTCGGCGAGCACGATGTGCGGCGTCTTCTCGATGCCTCTGCTCCCTTCGGGTTCCATGTCACTCGGGTACCCCTTCGGCGTTGAATGTCTTAAGCCGCAGGAGCAGCAATGAGGGAGCCGGTCAGTCTAGTGGCTATGTGGCTTAAGTGTCGATTTGATGAGGTCTCGGGCTCGCGGGTCGCACTGAGCGTGCGGCCGGGCTTCGGGGTCTCTCGCTGCTGCATGGCGTTGCATTTTGGTTATGGGCGGGAAGGAAATAGTATCGCGCCAGATACGATGACCATGATTACTAACGATAGGTGCTGTGGCTTTGGGAGAGTCTGCTGTCGCCATTCTTCCGGAGGGTGATGTGCATGGGCGTGCAGTGAAGGCGCTGCCGCACAGAGTTTTACCGGTGGTCCCGCCGGTTTACTTGCACAATTTGAGAGTTCGAGTTTCTGTCGACCGTGTTACTAAGAACCCTGTGACGAGAGCGAATCGCTGGCGATTGGGAGCCCCGTCGCCGGCTCCGCCTAGCTGCGTCCGCCCAGCAATGATCGGGCGCAGCCAGCGGGCTGTTGCTGGGACTCTCGCAGCTGCGGGCTGCACTCGGTGACTGCCGAGCAAGAGCTCCCACATCTTGCGAGGCGTCGCCAGGCGGCGGTGGGGGCGTCCGAGTGTGCAGCAGTGTAAATTTTGTGTTCACAATGCCGAGAAACGCATGCCCATTCTTTTTGTTGGCAACGCATTCCCCCCGAGAACCTGTTTCCTAACGATTTTTGGCGCTCGAGGTTTAGGACGACGCCAAGCTGCGTTGAGTCTCGACGAGTGCGGTCTCGACGCAGGAATGCATGCCCAAAGTTGTTTGATTGCATATGGCCGCAGCCTGGGCTTTTGCCTGGCCGACGCGGACACCACCGCGGACACTCTTGCGCAAGGGCGGTCTGTCCTGTCGACGCCGTTTTGCCTGGGCAGTGGGGCCCGGCGGGTCCGAATAAGGACGCGGCCATTGCTCAATGTGTTTAATGTTCACGACCACTTGCTGACGGTGGCGATGGCGGCCGCATCTGCGGCTGCTGCTGTATGTCAATGGCAGATCTTGATATAATACATACCCTCAGATCGATGTCGTCCCTTTTAAGGCGCTTTCATCGTCACTGCACGTGGGTTGAAGATGATGTCTGGAGGACATGGGAAGCTCTTGAGAGGTGGCTGCGGGAGGCGGGGGAGCCCCGCTCCTGCGGTGGCGCCCACGCAGCTTTGCTTTCACCGGGAGTATGGTGTGTGCGTGCTGCCTGTTCATTGCGGTGCCGTTGCACGAGCCGTTGCGTGGATGACTTGGATCGGGCTCCCGGCTGGGTGCGGACGTGGCGTGAAGAAGCTGTGGAATGCGACGGCGACAAACGGGAGGCGCGGGGACCAGAGGCAGATAGTCATTACGTCTGCGGACGTTCCCCGCAAGTCCCTCTGTCTTCAAGATTTAGTAATTTGTGAAGAGACCGGGATGCGGGAAGGTTGGGCCGCTGCTGCGGACCGTGCTGTGAGGAAGACGAGCAGTCGCCATTGACAGCGCTGCGCTTCACGTGGTCTGGCGGGAAGGCACGGTCCAAGTCCTCTTGGCTGGATGACTGTGCGGCGATGGGGACCTTCAAAAGTAGTGGATCGGACGGTGGCGTGCCAGCTTCGCCAGCCCTTTCGCCGGCGCAGTGCCTTAGTCTGGTCGGCCTGCTCTCGGACATCATAACGCTGAACGTGCTGTGTGGCACCGCTTGACAGCGGAATGGACGCAGTCTGGTCGGCCTGCTCTCGGACATCATAACGCTGAACGTGCTGTGTGGCACCGCTTGACAGCGGAATGGACGCGTGCGTGCGTGCATGTGCCGGAACGCATGCCCGGCCAGCTCGAGGAGGTGACACGCGTTCGATGTGCCGCTCTCATGCCTGGCAGGAGGAGGCGTGCTCCTTCATTTACGCATGTGTGCCTCTTCAGCGTGATGCCTTGTGTCGGAACCGCCTCGCCTGACAACCCATGAGCGGGCGGGGACCTACGGAACTGTCGTAGACTTCGACGACCGGGCAGCGGCCGCCCGCGTGCTGTCTTGATCGGCCATGTCGGGGGAGTGGCTTCTTGCGCTCCGCCGCGCGGTGGCCGCCGTCTCCCACAGCCAGCGAGGCAAGTTGATGTTTCAAGATTTTGTAGATTTTACTATTCTGGAAGGCAAGGTTGTAAGTGGGCACAACGAACTCTTTCATCCGTGCAACTTGGCACGGCGATACGGGCGCAAGCGTCTGTGCAGCCGGTCGGGGCATAGAGTGCTGCAGGCCTGTGTGTGCCGTTCCGGTGGCGCAAGCGGGTGTAGCCGCAAGTCATTGTTCATGGGCGCGAACAGCACCGGCATCGCAACCTTGCGCTGAGGCAAATGACGATGAGCGCCTGGAGAAGTGAAGCTTGAAGGTGTCGTCCGCGGTGGTGTGCACCGGCAAGATACGGCTGTCGGTGTGGCTCGGCAAGGTACGGCCGTCGGTGTGGCTCCTTGCGTTGCGCGGAGGCCCGGGCCGCGCTGCCCCGCGCACTTTTGTAACGCATCATACCTTATTCGGGGGCAAGTATGGTCCCGGTTTGGCAGTAGGGACAACTCAGCTTTCCGAAAAGCATGGCGACACTGAGCCACTGCAAAATACGAATGTGGGACGCCCGGCCGCCAGCAAGATCTGCGACTGCATGCACTCCTCCATTTTGGCTCCATTCCTGTCCGTTTCCGGGCCGCGGGTCGATCAATAGCGGAATTCGTACGGGTTCCGTTGGTATCGTTCCGCTGCGCCCTTTGAATGTTATCGATCGCCGCCCCTTCATCAAGACACAAATGCACATAGGTATCCCTTTCCGCTGTCATGCAACGACGGGCACACAGCACTGGCCGCTGGGCCGCATCCCGCATTGCTAGTATGTGGTTAACACAGTCTTGATTTAGATTCGAACCTGACGAAGAGCTCTGCCCTCGGGATGATCTCCGTCGGCAGCGTTGCCTTACCGTTGATGCTGACGTTCTTTGCAGTAAGGAATTCACATGTGCCGACCGTTTCGTATGCTTTAAAATGGGTAAGTTACAGGTTCTGTATCGAATCGTCACGATGCCTTCCGAGCACACAACGGCATCGCATGACTGCAACTTCAATGGCAGATTAAGCACAGGCGGTCACACAGTGTATATCATATTCGGTTTAAGGGGAGGTTGGGGAGGTTGCATCTCAGATTCTTTAGCAACCGCAACACTACAAAAAGATAAACTAACGAGTACTCTTGGGGTCCGTCAGGAGTCAGCCAAGGCGGAATCGGGAAACGGGGCGCGGTCACTGAACAACTCCCTGCCGCCAGCTGCCGCCGACGTTCCAATGGGATATGAGCGGTGGCCTTGCCCGGTTTGCATTACTTATAGCCAAAGGCATTCTCTAAGTATTCTCATACACTGATACTCGCTGCGGGTCACAGCTCGTCAGCGGCGGAAAGATATTTTCCCTTTTCGTAGATGGCTCAAGCCTCGGCAAATGATTAGGCCAACAGTTAGATTAACTGAAATCCAAACAATATGAGTGAAGCAACTCGGCTACACTATATTACACCATGCCTGACGCGATGGACCCAGAAAGTGCCCAGAAATATCTAAAGTTGACACGAAATCTGGAAAACCTCTCACAACCGTGCGGCCGCGCTGGCATTACAGCAATCGCCAGAGTCCTGTTCATGTGTGCGAAACATATAGCGTTGTTTAGGCGTTGGTGTTAAGAGTGAGAATATGCTTGCAAGGTCTCGTATGATTGTCAGGGCTCTCACCCGACTAGTCCTAATGCATCATTCACTAAAGTAAATTTGGATTTTTATATAGAGTGAGCAATTCAGCGACGCCATGGCCATTGGCATGGACCCAAAAGCTGTTCTTGTTCCATTCTGGCTCTTTGCTGCGCGCGCCATGTGCACGGTTCCATACTTGATTTTCAAAGCATCTACCTCGAAATTAGACTTAAAAGTTGAAACGGCCGAAATGACAGTTTGCACGCTCCAGGGAGCGGTGCAGTGCGACAAAAAATCAATGGAATTTGTTTTGTCCTCAACACAATTGAACCATTTCAGGATTTACACCAAATTGTTAGTAGTATTAGGTATACTCACATATTTTTGGATTTGAAGGATTCTCCTGTGGGACGCGGTGCTTCGCAGTTCGGGATAGAAATACTGCCCGATGGCTGCGAACAAATGTTGCGCTGCCTCTGCTTCTCATGTCGCTGGACCGGCAGCCCGCGATCAGGCCGGGCATGTTAGCCTTGCTAACGCGCTGGCGCACTTGAACACGGTGTCCGCCGGAGTCAGTGTCGAGCCCTCGGATTACTGCTGGGGCGCTCCATCTCTTCTCCAGCAGCAGGCGCTCTACTCTCAGTTTCTGCAGCTCGCGTTCATGTGCACGCTGCCGCAGATGCAGTACGCGCATCTTTCAGCTAGCCCCAGCCTTCACGCAGCGCGCTCGGCCATGTTCCCGGCCTTCATGCCACCGTTTTCAGGCAAGCGCATTGTTTGGGCGCTGTCGCCTCGCACGTGACAGTAAACAGTAACTGTACACATTCGATCGTTGCTTGGCCTTCTTCGAGCAGGCTTCATGCCACCTGTGGCCGCGCCTTGTTCAACAGCATCACCTCCACCAGCGCCTTGCTCGCCCGCAGCAGCTCAAGTTTCCGGACCGCAGGTGTGAGGGGTTTGTTGCAGGGAGCTTCTAGCTACCCTTGAAAATTTCACATGACGAGACCTTGATTTATTTTCCTTTTTATGGTAGGGCAAGTCCAGCGGAGGGCGCCTGGATGGTTCTGGCGTCAAGGTTGGCAAGAGCTCGCCGAGCAAGAAGTCTGGCGCGGCCGCTAAGATGAAGGTCCCGAAGAACGCGGCCGCCATCAACAGCTCGGTCCCTGCCGCATCTGCGGGTGCCACGAAGGTTGAGACGGACATTGAGCTCGAGGACATCTGCCGCTTGCTCGGCGACGACGCTTTTCTCGAGGTAAGCGGCGTTATCCCTTCGTTGCATGCATGTGCAAACTCTTGCACTTGGGAATGCCCACTCTTTTCCAATCTAGGATTATGCAATTGTTGGCCTGACGTCCTCCCCCCTGTTTTCCCCCCTGCGGATCCGGTCGCTTTTTGAATCCTCAGCACCTCCAGGACGACGTGCTGTCGGAGGGCTCCAACGGGAGCTCTTCAACCTCGGACGGCCGCGTGTTGTCGAAGAATAACAGCAACGATTGCCTGTCCGGGAGCGTGAACAATAACGAGGGCGGGTTCATCGCTGGCAACAACTTCGCCTCGGCGTTCGATATTGACATGGACGACCTGGCAGCCCCGACCGCATGTGCAGCCGACTGCAAGCCTGTGGCGCCTTCGCAACCACCCGCGAAAGCCAGTTCGGGTGACCTGAACAACATGGTGGCCTCGTCTGCTCCGCGCTCGACGCGGTCCAGCAGGTCAGCAGCACGGGACGCGGCTGCTGCTGCAAAGGATGCGGCCACTGGCAGCCCGACAAAGATCACGCTCAAAGTCTCTAAGGGCGGTGTGCAGAAGGGCACCAGCACCAAGGCCGCGAAGGCGCAGGCCGCTGCTGCGGCCGTCTCAGTGGCCGTGGGGACCTCGGCGTCCGCGCAGGAGTCGCAGACTCAGCCGGTGTCGTCAACATCTGCGGAGGAATGTCCGCTCACGGCCGCTGACCTGTCGCGCCTTCTCGGCGAGGACGACAACCGGTAGGTTGGCTTTGTGATTTGTCTTGATGTGATGCGCTTGTTGAGTGGACCCCCGCGGGGGGAGTGCGGCGTTGGGCCTGACGCCATGTTTGAGAACTTTCCTGCATGCATAGCCTCTCCTCGTTATGACACTGTGCTTCTGGGCTCATGATGAAGTTCAACAGGGACTCGCTCTTTCCTTGTCCCCCTGTCCTGTCCTCTCCTCCCCGCATGGTTACTCTGGCGGTGCGCCAACAGGATCCCTGATGGTTGGGACCTAGACCTCGATTTCGAGAACCCGTTTTCATGCTCAATCAGCGCTTTTTAATTGAGCATGCGCCCTTGAAGCAATGACGACCGCCTCAAGCGCGGCCACTACTGCTTGCTTCAGGAGGCCGAACAGAGACGGGTTTTAGTCCAGTTCTCGCTGTTGCCTTATGGCATCATGTCGTGTGTCCCAACTCTGTTTTTTTCGGCTGGTTGATCATGCGGGGCCGTCAGGTCCAGCTCTCCGGCAGTTGAGCACTGCCGGGCTTTGCAGCTGATGTCGGGGCCGTGAAAACGGCTCGTAGAGAATGTGTGACACGGCGTCAGATTTTTTCACTGATATTACAGCCAAACAAGTAGTGCCCGGTGCTGCGCGGCGCGGTCGTGATGCGGTCGTGTTACTGCCATCAAGAGAGCAACGTTCATATCAGTGCAAGGCAAATGAGCGACAATCATGATGTCTGCTAAGAGAACGCGGCTTGCATGAGTCGTTCACAGTCGAGTGAGTAGTCTGTTTGGAGACGGTAGGCCTGCCAACCGTTTCTTCACGCAGACACATGTGCTGACCTGACTATCGGATGTGCACGGCATGAGCTCGATCGGCATCAGGGATGTTATGGCATTGGTATGCGACGCGTGCGTTGGCGGTGCGGTCCAGTCGTTCTGTCGTGCACGCTGGGACTGAGGCTGTTGGCTGTGGCGCCATCTCACTGGAAAAGGGAGGGTCGGTATGGGGATCAGGTCGTGGCCTTAGCACACGCGAATAATCGAATCTGCGACGCTGACAATGCTCACTATACTGGAAATGTTGACCACATCCAACCACCCCCTAGGTAGTTAGTATTGGGATGGCTTCAAAGAACACTTGGGCAGTACTCGTGCCGTGCGCGAGGTCTTCGGTGGGTGGCGGAAAAAAAGTGTTGTGGTGGGTGACGGAGATGGATGCTGGATATGGCCACTGCTCTAGTAGGGGCGAAGGGACGTACTGTTAGCCATGCGATGCCGGCCCCGGCGCGTCGCAGCAGCACGTCTACAGAAGGCAAATGGGGTCCGCCGCCCGCCAGAGCCCCTACGGACCATCCGTGCCGATCTGTGTGCAGTTGCGGTACTGTCGTACGGTGCTGAGACTACCTAGTGCACCGTTTGGTTAGAGCGCGGGTTTTTCCGTTGGAAGCCCATTTTGCTGCGCCTTTCCCAACGTGTGTGACGTTTCCTCTGATCTATTCGCCCTTATCTGAGGCGGGCCATACAACGACGCATGGCCGCCGAGGGTTTTTTCGTATCAGAATTAGGCAGCGCTTTGCGGGGAGCATTACAGGCAGCTCGGAGAAGCCCAGACCGGTGCCGCAGGGTCGGCTTCCGGTGCGGCGTCGGCTTGCCGGTCTGTCTGTCATTGGTGGTGTACTGTTGTGTGTGCCGTTGTGTGTGCGCGCAAGGACACGCGGCATGCGCGGAGCGACGTGGTGCAGCTGTGCAGCCGAGCGTTGCAAACGAGAAGAACGAGGAGGGCCGTCGAGAAGAGAAACGCGTCGAAGAGGGAGCGGACGAGCGCGGAGGGGAGGCACGAGGGGCTGAGATGGCGGTGCGGAGCGGATGGGTGCGAAAGTGAGATGGAGCGGCGATGCAAGGGAACCCGGATGGAAAGGGCCGCCGCCGACTGCGGCGCGCCGTGACGAGCTGCTGTGAGCTGCCACGAGGGGATTCGGTAGGTGTCGATGTATGTATCGACGGCGCTGGCGTGATAATGGTGCGAATGTTGATTCGAGTCGAGCAGAGCGGTTTCCATCATGTATTGGTACATTATCTTATGCTGTGCTGTTGTCGCATGCATCTGTGCCGCGTCGGACGCGCAGTGTCGGGCCAGGTAGGGGGAGACTGATGCGCCATACCAGTGCTTCAGGAACTCCGTAGGTTGGCCCCCAAGCGGCGGCAGCGGCCATGTGCCGGCGCCGGGGATTCGCAAGTGCGTACGCTTGCATGAGTGTGCGCGTCAAGAGGACATTCTTGCGTGGTGGCGGTTGCTGTGTTGTGGGTAACAAAAGCGGTGCGTTATGTGAAATGGTGTTGGAATGGATGCCTTCTATGGACAAACTCTTGTGTTTTGAGTGTTTGTACTTCTGCGTGGTGCTCATAACTGTCTGTGCGCCTTTGATTACGAGATTACGAGCAGGGTGCTGGGATGCTGCTATATACCCAAAAGAAAAATCTTGGTGTGGAGTTGACTGGTCTGATGATCCCGATGTGCCCTGCGCGTGGCCACCCCGGACGGGGGTCCATCGCGGCTGTTATGTGCCGCCGCCGCGGTCAGAACCCCGGTTCGGGGTCGAGATTGGTGCGGCGGATCCATATGCCAATGTGCTGTGTGAAGGGTGGTGCTGTGTGTAGAGATACACATGTTGGTTGTTGTTGCTGCTGCTGCTTCTCGCTGCTGCTACTGCTGCCGCTGCTTTGCTTTCTGTTTATTTTTGCCCCGAGCAACATTCTGTTGCGACAGGGCCTCCTAGGGTTTGCTTCAGAAGCCGTTTCGGTCGCATCCCGCATAGGATAATAGGGTAGGTCTCGCTCTATGGCGCTTGTCCAAGAAGCGTTGTTTGTTGTCTAAAGCCCCGTTGGTGCTGCTGCCGTTGTTGCACCCAGCACGCTCCGGACTATCGGGGCTCGGAGTGTCTGGCGTTTGGGTTGGGCTTGGCCGCCGTTGTCTGGTTGCATTGCGAGGTCCCGGCGTTATGTCGAGCTCGCCAGATCCGGAAGCGGGAAATCAAAATCGGCTTCCTGTTTTGTGATTTGCGGAGAACATTCAAGAGGGACGCAAGTGTCCCAATACGGGAGTCGGGAGTGCTCTCTTGTGTGTTCTGTCGTACATAATGTTACTGTTGTGTTGCTACGGGTCGTGATGAGGGTGTTGGTCTGAAATATGCTTGCAACCGATTTGCCGCCGTGCCGCGCATCACGAGACGAAGGTTGATTGAGATCAACGTTTGGGGTGAGGAACTAAGGATGCATGTGTGTGCTGCGCGTCACGATGACCCCACGGCTCACGGCAGCCCGTCTCAATGGGCGGACCAAAGGAGCCGAGCTGTGGTTGGGACGCAGGTCGCATATCGCTGAACAGGTGGCGTCATCATTGTGATAAAACATGTTACTCGTCAAGTGTACCTAATCCCCCCGCCCCCGCCTGCTTCCCAACCGCCCTGAAACACAGCGACATGGGGGCCCCTCAATATCCATGCGATGCAATGATATGTTAAGTGTAGCGCAGTGTTCATCAGGATCAGAGTTGCTGCATGCGCAGCACGTGTGTTCGCAGTACCGTACGTCTGTAACCTCGCCTGTGTGTCACCAGGTACCGTAGCTCAACAAGTCGACCTCTATTCGCAAGAATAGCACGTGCGCTGCTGTAGCTAGGACGTCTTAAAAGGCGCGGAAGTAAGATAGGTCGTGCACAGTTGAAGGACGTAACACCGTGTCTGCCGACGCTCGGAACTGAGTCATCTTGTGAACTTCACCAGGTACGTGTTCTGAACTTGCTTCATGCTTTGTGTTCCTTGCTGCATTGCGGTCTTGTGTGACGTATCATGTGCGGATTGTGCGGAGTTTTTCATACTATCATTACTGAAAAGGATCACAGCACGTTTCACATCCGAGCCCGGACAGGGCACCTGGAGTCCCAAAAGCTCGGCCTCAAGGGTAGAAGGGAAGTTTCAGCACGGGCCAGCCGACCCTGGACCGCCGTCATATCGCCACCGCGACGACATTCATCACGGTATTATCGCGGCCTGTCGGCGCGCGGCGTGGGTTGGCCGCAGACGCCACTTCGGCGGTGCTCCGACGAGCTCTCCCTCGCCACCCGCCCTCCGTCACGCCCGCGCCATCATGCCATGCTCGCCCTCTCTCTCTCATTGTTCTGCAACCGCGTACATACCCTTCCGTTCCCCGCACGCCGCCACGGTATCACACGCCACCCCTTCCACACACCATACGGCATACCCCACCTGACACATAACCTGCAGGAAAAGGTAAACGAAATGCGCCACAGGCGTCAATCCAGGGGGGCCCACAAACCCACGCGTCTAACTGGGCAGCCCGCCGCGGGATCCTCAACCCATTTTGAGCCCCCCACCGCCGTGTGCGGCACCTGGGCAGCTCCGTCGCACGTCGCGGCCTGTGCCCCTTTGCCAAATTCGTTCAGCAAGAAGCCGCTGCCAACAGGGAGTCGCTACCCGCAGGCAGCAAAGGTCCCCAGCCATGACACGCCGCCGCAAGCCGCCCCAGCCTCCTCCTCCTCCCCCTCCTCCTCCGGCAGGATCCCGGGCTGCAGCCTGAATGCGTGATCTGTGCAACCACTCTCGGCCCAAGGCTCCCATGGTCTCTTCGTCCGTCCTCGATGCCGCCGTCCCCTAGCACGCGACTCCTCAGGGGCCAGAGCACCACACTTGCCGCCGCTTCTCCCCCACCCGCTACTGCCCTGCTCCTCATTCTCCTGCACCTTTTCCTGCTGCTGCTGCTGCTGCTGCTGCTGTGCTGCTGCTGCTGCTGCTGTGCTGCTGCTGCTGCTGCAGTCCCTGCTCCTCCTGCTGCTGCAGCCCGGGCCCCTGCTCCTCCTCCTCCTGCTGCTGCTGCTGCCGCCCCTGCGCCTGCCAATGCTCCTCCTCCTGCTGCTCCTCCTCCTCCTGCTCCTCCTGTTGCTGTCGTGCTCCTCCTCCTCCTCCGCCTCCTACTCCTCCTGCTGCTGCTGCTGCCTGGTGCCCAACGCTAACGCAGCTGCTGACGCTCCGCCAACCACAAGTCGTACTCGTCCAGTGCCCTCACCGCCTCCCTCAGCAGCCGCTTGTGCTCCAGCCTGCAGCGCACCGCCGCCTCCTGCCGGGCCGTCAGCGGCGGGGGAGATTCGCCGCCGGGCCCCTCCCTGGACCCCACTGCAACGCCCCACAGGCTCCTCAGCGCCAGCACCGCCTCATCCGCGGAGATGCTGGTGGGCAGTGCCTCCAGGGCGCCCTGGTACGACTGCCGTACGGTTGCGACATTGGCGCGCTCCGCCGCGACGGCGGCTGCGCCGCCGCGGATGGTCTGCGGCGGCGGGCGGCCAGAGTCTGTCCAGGCGCGGGCGGCTGACCAGCCGCCGAACAGGCCGCCGCCGCCGCCGCCTGACATCGGCGGCGTGGTGCCGTACGGACGGCCGGACGATCAGGAGGAGGAGCAACGGGCGCGGCTGTCATTAACGTGTTGTCAAGTGACCAACTGATATGAAATTATGAAATGACGATGAAATGACCGAAAGGAAGAGTGCGCGCACCCGTGTCAGCCTGAAAACCCAACTCGTCGGGCTGCTGGAGCAGCAGGGCGGGGGAGGTTTGCGTGCTGGCCAGCCCAGCCTAGCCCAGCCTCGCCCAGCCGAGCAGAAGATCAGCCGTACAGCGCCGCGGCCCAGGCGCGGGCGACCCGGGGGCGCCCGCGTCGCCGCCAGCCCCACCCACCCGAGAATGGCGGCCGCCCACCAGCACACGCGCACATGACGTGTATGTCGTATACACCATGACGGCTGCATGACACCCCCCTTCCGCCCTATGTCTACCAATATGTCTACCAATTTCCTATACCCCCTTTCCGCCCTTCCCCCCGGGACCCGCACCCCGGGCCCACAGGTCCCCCCGGGGCCTCCCCGGAGCACCTGACGTGCCCCCTCCTTGGGGCCGCCGGAGGCGGTGGCGGCGGCGGCAGCGGCGGCGGCGGTGCCACCAACCAAGCCTCCCCCTCTCGCGGTTCGCCCCACGGCGTCGGCGGCGTCGGCTGCGGCCGCTGCGTGTTAACCCCTTCAAGGCGCGGCGCCCCGCGGAGACGCCTCTCGCTCTCTGACCCCGCCGCCGGGTCCCCCTGCCCAGTACCCATCCCCCCTGGGGCCTGTGCCAGTTAGGGAAAGCGAGGAAGGGTGGGAGGGCCGCTGAGCCCCCCTTACCTGCCACCACAGGCCCACCCACCTCGCTCGGGCGGGAAGCCGTCGCTGAGCCGCATGGACAGCACCGCGCACCGCCGCCTCGCGAACGCCACCTGCGCCTCGCCCTCCGCCTCCTCGCCCTCCCCTTCGCCCTCCGCTCCACCCTGCTGCTGCTGCCGCTGCTGCTGCTGCTGCCGCTGCTGCTGCTGCTGCTGCTGAGGTGGAGGTGCTATCTCTGTAACGGTCGGCTTGCTGCCCCGCCAGTCCCCTTGGAGACCCAGCTGCAGGAGGGGAGGGGCCGGGTGAGGGTGAGGAGCGTATCATTGCAGGGGCGGGGCATGAGAGGAGATCGGGGAAAATTTAGGGTAGTAGCCCTAGAGGGGGGAGAGTAGCCCTAGAGGGGGGAGAGTAGCCCTAGAGGGGGGAGAGTAGCCCTAGAGGGGGGAGAGTAGCCCTCGCCCTCTTGCTGTTCGGCTCTCCTCCTGACTGCTTCCCCCCGGCCCCCATCGTCCTGGCGCTGGGCGCCCTCCAGTTCGCGAGGGACCCCCCCTCCTGACCAGCTGCCACCTCCGACGCCAACTACCTGCACCCACCCACATGCCACATCCCGCGTCCTCCCCCTCCCCCCATGTATCTCTGCTCTGGCAGCAGCGCAGCAGAACCATATCTACCTCTCTACCCCAACCCCCATCCCCAACCTCCATCCCCAAACCCCCCTTGCTCCGCTCGCCGCCCGGCCCCCGCCGCCCGCCCGCCGCCCGGCCCCTCACCGACTGCAGCAGTGACGCCCCGTTGAGGGCCGGCAGTGTGTCCTGATTAGGCAGTACGATCCGGTCGTTGGGGTTGCCGGGGACCACGAAGCCGTAGTCCCGCATCACCTGCGGGTTGCCCGATTAGGCGGTGGTCAGGATAGGCCAACGGTTCTAACGGTTTTACCCGTGATCAACGGTTCGGGTGGTTCAACCCCCGGGGCCAGAGCATATGGCTGCGCACAGCCCTACCCCGCCCATCGCCTCGCGGTCGTGCAGGCCTCAACATGCGAGGCCGCAAACGCACTTCCTGGATCGTTCCCCGTCCCGCCTCTCTCCCTGCCCCGCACCGGCGGCCGCAATCCGCCTCAGCGCCATCCCCTCCCCATCAGCCATGAGATGTCGCCACCCACTCCTCCTCCTCCCCCCCTTGTATGCCCCTCAAGACAGCGAAACCGCCATCAAGACAGCGAAACTGACATCCAGGAAGTCGCCGAATGGTAGCAGTTCCTCGGGAGGCCGGCGACGTCGTTGACGAGCGACGTTAGAAGTTGAGCCGTCAATCACCGCAGAATCGTCCCCTCCTCCCCGAGCCACACTCCCCTCCACCCCACCCAACCCCAACCCACGCACCCCTACCTCGAAGTTGGGCTTGCCCTCCCCGTAGCAGATCGTCGCCTCCTGACCCGCACCCAACGGCGACAGCAGCCGCAGCTCGAACCTGCGCCACGACCCGGCCGGCGGACACCGAGGGCCAGCCGGGGAGCTCAAGGACGCCGGCGGCCGGACCCGGGCGGCGCGTCCGCGAGTGCGGTACCTCCTCCTCCTCCTCCTCCAGTCGGCAGGCCCCGTGCATGGGGTGCTCGGGGCGTGTATGGCGAGTTGGCGACGAAACCGGCCCGATCCAAACACATTTGTGCGTGAATGCGTGTGTGTATAGTGTATGTGAATGTGCATGCGTATGTGTTTAACAAGAAGCCCACCCATAACCGCCCAGGTCCATGCCTGCTTATGTGTATGCGTAGGTGTGCGAGCAGGTGTGTCTGGCAAGGAAACCGCCCGAGTGTGTATGGGTGTGTTCAGTGGGGCGCGAGGAGCACGACTGCGCCCGGAAGGTGCCCTTTTTCGCAAACCCAAGGAAACCCGGATGGGCACGTGTTCGCACGCGGCGGCGGCGGCGGCATGCACACCGCGCACTGCAGGTGTTGAGGGGCGGATGCGAGACGCAAGCAACCAGACATGCGCGCACAGCCTGATGTCGTGATATCATGGCGGATCATGATGTCATGGCGGGTCATGGTGTCCTGGCGGGTCATGATGTCATGGCGGGTCGTGATGTCCTGGCGGGTCGTGATGTCCTGGCGGGTCATGATGTCATGGCGGGTCGTGATGTCATGGCGGGTCGTGATGTCATGGCGGGTCATGATCCATCCATCCTCAGCTGCGGGTAACCCCCTGCGTTCCATCGCCCTTGTCGGTGCCGTACAACCGCAAGGATGGACCCCGCCGGGGCCCCAAAAGAATGACCTGCCGGCCCCCGGGGCCGCCCCATAAGAGGACGGACCCCCCCTAGAGGAGGGACCCTCCCTTGACAATGGCAGGTCTAGGGTTTGACCCCCGGGGCCCCGCAACCGAAGGCGTGCCCTATCATGGGGCGCGGCTGCGGTCCTGGCCGCGGCTGCATAGCGCGCCGCCCGCAGGGGCGAGTGCCAGTTCGTATCCATTCAGGTTGTCTCCTGTGGCTCGGGCCCCCAACGGGCCTCCGCGCCCCTCACTCCCCCTCCCCCAAGCCCGCCCACCTCTTGTTGTCCCGCGCCATGCAGAACGTGGCGTTGTGGTCGAACGAGTGGTTGGCCATGTCAGCGTACGGCACCACCAATGTGAGCGATTCGCCGTTGACGTCCTCCGAGAAAGTGCGGGTTCGGACCTACGTGCGAGCGCGCGTGTGAGTGTGAGTGTGTATGTGCGGGAGAGTGTGCGTTTAACAAGAAGCCCACCCATAACCGCCCAGGTCAGGGAGTGTGTGTGTGTGTGTGTGTGTGTGTGTGTGCGTGTGTGTGTGTGTGTGTGTGTAAATCGTTACATATCTGCCGGGCCGACGCTGGCCGGGGGCGCTAACCCGCCCCATACGGGAGACCGCCGAAGCACTCTCCCCCGGATTCAGGGGAGAGGGGCGTAAGGGGCCTCTGTCCCCTCGCTCTCAACCAAGGGCGCGCGCCCGATCCCTGAGGATCGGTGACAGCTATGCCCCCTCACGGGATTGGGCGGAAGCCCATCCCGGGCGGTCTTCGCCTCGCAGTCCGCTGTTCAACCTCCTCAAGTCTGCGCCTCGCAGTCCGCTGTTCAACCTCCGCTGTTCAACCTTGCAGCACCCAGGGCGCGTTCCTCAGCAATTCGGAGGCGTGCCCCTGCCCGGTGCGGTAAAACTAGCCTGGTCCCGCGTCCCAACCTAATCGTGCTAGCTAAGGTTGCACCATCCGGCAGGCCTGCCCGCCCAGCTGAGTCGGAGCGACGTCGCACACGTCAGGCCTTGCTGGGTCCGGGTATGCAGTCGGGCGCTCCATGATGGGGCTATGGTTTGCACAAGGCAGCACATCACCACGTAAGCTTCCCTGTCGTATACCCCTTCCCGTCGCGGGCGGCCCTCGCCTACAAGTCCCGCTGCCAACTCCCACTGGTCGGGCCCGACGCTCCTTGGGCACCCACGATCCCCATCGTGCCCGGAAGTGGGCTTCCCTTGTCCCAATCCCTACACCCTAGCGTCTCGCGCTGCTATCTATCCACCAAGAGTCTACGTCTACTGGCTGCACGCAGCGGATCCGGCCGTCCACCACCGATAGGATTGGGTGTTCCGGTCCCACCCCCTCCCATCCCCGTCGCGGTCGGCCCAGTTCTGCAAAACTTGCCACCCGCTGCCAGAACTCCATGACTGCGTGCGCCTTAGCTACATCTACCGGCGACGGGGCAGCCGGCGCCCCCGGCACAGGCTGTGCGCCGCCGTGGTGGGTCGCTGCACGTAACCCCACCCTCGCCCGCTCCATGGCCGTCAGCGCCGCCAGGGCAACGATGTCCCAAACCCCTTGCTGTACCCCCTGTGGCGGCTCAGCCAGCCACACGTTGGCTCGGGTGATGGGGCCCGGAACGTGTACCCCGATCTGCTGTATCACTGCCTGAGCGACCGGGCATGCCCAGAAATGGTGTGCCCGTGGTGAACACGGGTGGGGCCCCGCACCGCCGTACTCGCCGCACCCGCACGCCTCGGGGTGGGCGTTGTAGAGGTGGCTGTTGCCAGTATGTGTGTGTGCGGGAGTGTGTGATCAGAGAAGAGACCCGCCCGACCCAAACCCAGCACCCACATGAGGGTGTGCATATTAAGAACACTCCGCTGCGAGATGAGAAACCGATGCGGGCATGTAAAAAGAAAATGAGCCCCGGCTCCCGCGCCAGCTCCCGCCCCCCTGCTCCCGGTGGGAGGAGTGACGATGACGAGAAATGTGGGCGATGAGTACATCGATTGCCTGGATGGCCGAGCGCAACGGAATCATGCGAGACTGATGGATGGGGACCGTGAGGTGGTCACGAATATCACACCCACCCCACCCCTGCCCCCCGCGTCGAAGATGTCCGCGGGTCGCTTCGTCGTCACCCCGCCCCTGGAGCTGAACAGCGTGTGGGGTCCTGGGACGGCGTGTGGGGTCCTGGGACGGCGTGTGGGGTCCTGGGACGGCGTGAGGAACTCCCATCCCCCTTTGTTCATGAAGACAGCGAAACCGCAAAAGAGCAACAAAACGATAACTGACCTCCCCTCCCCCCCCTTTCCCGCGCCCCCACCTCCCACCCACCATGGACATGGCCCACAGGGTGTCCTCCACCCGGGTGGCCAGCTGCAGCTGCCGCAGCTCTCCTCGCTGGGGGTCGAAGTAGCTTGGGGGGGAGAGGCGGGATCAAGGGGGGTGTGTGGGGTTCGGTGGGGGAAGGCGGCGGACCGGGGCCAGGGAGGGCTGACCCTTGCAGCGCCAAACTCGAAACCCCCCCGGGGAGGGCCCCCTTCCCACCCACGCGCCCCCAGGGCCCACCCAACCCAACCCGACCCGACCCGACCCGACCCAACCCGACCCGACCGAACCCAAGCCGACCCGACCCGACCCGACCCGGCACCTACTTTTTATGCACCGTGTGCGCCCACCGATGCTGCACCTTCGCCTCCTCCTGTGTGGACAAGGAGCAGGCGCGCCGTGCACACACAGTAACACATCCAGTGCACAGCGGGCTGCGTTCTCACGCTGGGCACCTGTCACGTGGCCGTTCGTGCCCCTCCCCTTCCCCCCGGCCCCTGAAGCCATCTGGGGGGTGGGGGTGAAATTGAAAAAAAGAAGTAAACCCGAAGAAGAGGGGCCGAGGGGAGAAGGAAGGCCGCATGCACGCGAGGCGGCCTTGCACCCACCCAGCTCAGCACTCCTCACACACACACACACACATCACCCCGCTTGTCCCCTCTAGGTTCACAACCCCACTCTAGGAATCTTGCTTGCTGCGCCAGACTGTGCTGCAATGTACGGCTGCGCCGTACATGATGACGTCGGTCGCTCACCACGAGCTCAGGGAACTGCAGCTCCCGCGCATCGTCCGGTCCGTACGTAAGCAGGCACGTGACCTGCGTCCAGGTTGCCGTACACACACACACACACACACACACGCGTCTCGGTTTATTTTAACACACACACACACGCAAACACATACGGGTCTGCGTGGCCAAGGCAGCCGACCCGCACCAGCTGGTAGTATTCCTAGCGCGCCAAAAGCGCGCCAAAAATCAACAGCGCTCTTCCGACACCGCAGCCTTCTATTCACTATAGGGATCGGGCAATGGGTATTTTTTGCACGCATACGGGCAAATTAACGGGAGCAACTCGGCCCCTCGCATATCACGCACTCCTGTTCTGCCTGCTTTAAGTGTCACAAACACATACGGGTCGGCCGGGTTTCTCGCTCGCTAAACACATCGACACACACGCGCACACGCATCAACGGGCGGCCCGCCCCCAGGCCGATGTCTCCCAGGCCCACAGGTCGTAGTCATGGACATGGTGGGAGAAGGGGCATGCCTCTCAGGTGCCAGGATCAGGGCAGTAAGGCACTTGCAGAGTGCCCTCGGCAGATGGGCGTTTCGGGCGGAATCGCGGGCCGACATATGTGTGGAGAGCCCAAGGCACGGTGCACACGGGATGACCCCGACCTCCGAAACCACACCACGCGCCCGGGCAGCGAGAGCCTGACACCATGCCGTGCATGCCCTACTCACCGCTCCAGGGAGCCCATGGGACGGTCAATATGCCCGGAGCGTCCGTACATTGTACGACACGCCGGACCTGAGGCGCGCCCCGTCTCCTCCCCCCTTCCCACACACGCCTCCGTGTCCCAAACCCCCGGCACCTCCCCATGCACCCCTCCATCCGCACCTCCTCCGCTTGCGGCAGGCTCGCCAGGTAAGGCCCCCACACCGGGCTGTCCGGCAGCTCCGAAGCCACCCACAGCAGCCAGGCCGTCATCCGTACATCCCACCGGGCCTCCCCTGTGGCCCGCGTGGGAGAGGGGAGAGGTCAGGGGCGCGTGAGGTGTATGTATGCAGACGCTCAGCGACTCGCATGTCTTTGAGACCCCGAGGGATGTCCGAGTGACGGGCAGGGTACCGTCAAGGCGGGACACGTGACCTGTGACCTCGGCGCGTGTGACGTCTTCTGCTGTCAGCTGCCCTTCCAGGTGAGCAGCGCGCGAGGGAGAGGCCCGGGGCGGCACATCGCTGCAAGTGGATCGGGTGGGTTGGCAGCGATGGGGCTGCGCTGACTGCCAGCGTAAGGATCCGGCGCAGAAGCGGTTTGGGGGGCCGCCGCCCTCGGACCCCGCCCCTGCATGCAGGCCGGCGGGCGCGGTTGCGGCCACCCCGGGCGGCGCATCCCCGCGGCTATAGAGGAATTGAAGCGACGACGGCGACGAGGGCGAATGAGGACATCGTTCCCCCACACGCGCCTCCCCCATCCTGCTGCTGCTGATGCTGCGTGCGCGTCCCCGCCCGTTCTCCGCCCCAGCCTTCCCCATCTGGGTCCACACCGCCGGTGCGCCCAAGCTAGACTGAAACGCGCGGCCCTCACACCAGGGCCGCGGCCCCGAGGCTGCCGTACACTCCGGGCTGCGGACCGCTCCGCCCCGACACGGCCCACCCAGCCGCCGAGGTGGCCCCCCTTCTCCCCTCCTCCAAAGGACCCGGCGATACCATTCAGAGCGCTGCGCCGCGTGCAGCAGCTCGCTTGTACTGCAGGGGTACAGCAGTACGACTAGGGCCGTACGCAATCTTGTGGAGCCGGCCCGGGCGGGAAGGGCTTCGGTACTGCGTGTGGTGCTGCGTGTGTGTGCCTCGATGGCGTGCTCTCCCGTCGCAGTGTCTGTTGAGGACAGTTGGACGTTAGTTGGGTAGTGTCGTACCGCCGACCCGCGGAGCCGCCTGTGACCTGGTTTCCTCAGTGCCGCACGAGGTGCCGGGGGCCGCGCGCCGCACGCTCCGCACCCGTCAGGAAATCCAGCAGCTCCTGCGGCAGCCGCCCGTGGTGCTGCTGCCACAGCTCCTGGCAGCGGTCCCCGAAGACGCTGATGCCGTTCAGCGGCTCATCTGTGGGGAAGGGGAGGGGGCAGCATGGAGGGCTCAAGGGGTGTATCCCGTTGCACAAACCCCCGCAGCAGCAGACAGCGGCAGGCGTCCGTCAGGAGGCCGCGGCGGTCGCCGGTGACCCGCGGGTTCCTCTGTGACGTCATCATTAGTAATAGTCCGACGGGGTCGCTGGTCGCGCGTCCCAAAGCCGTTGCAGCAGCCGCAGCAGCCGAGACGGACGGACCCCGCAGTCGGTTTCAGCACCAGATGGGCAGTCCGCTCCAGGGCGAGCGCCGCCATGAAGCGATCCAAAAGCAACCAGAGACCACGGGTGCATACATGGGAGGGAGCTATCCTGCATAGCTCAAGCTAAGTCCCCATTTTTCGTGCTGCGGACGCAGAGGAAGCCGGGGCCGCATGCCACAGGATGCACGGGGAAACGGGATAGATGGACGTCGTAAAATGTACTGCAGCCCCACCCGCGACAGAGTGAAGAAGAGAAAGGCATTGTCAACAGCTCTGGCCTGATTCGGGACCCCCCGGGGTTGGGCCTGGTCAACGATGGGAGATGGCTCGGCCGCGCTGATGTCGCCCCGTCACGGCGCTGCGTTGACGAATCGCACGCACCGGTGATAACGAGGGTGTTCTGTAGAGGCACTGAGACGATTGCCTGGCGCTCGAGAGCTGTGGTGGCGACCAGGCCCCGGCCCAGCGGCGTCGGTCCGCATTGCACCTGCCGCTGCACGCCCGCCGTCGACGCGAGCAGTTCTGGGTCGAAGTCTTCCGATTGAACTGTTTCGTGTGACCGCTTGGGCTGGCAGAGCGCGGACGCCAAAGCCGCGCAGTTGGGATTTGCGAAGCATGGCGCACTCGGTCGTCTGTTGCGACGAAAACTTCGGCAACCCTGAATTCTATTCAGAAGGCATAAATTTGGAACGATTATCTCACATGATAGTGAATGAATTCTTGTGCCGTTTCCGGCGTTGGAGGACGTTCTGCATCTCAACATACGACGTTGTAGAGATAGTAGACTGGGAACCACAGAAACTGACTTTATTCAAGACGCAGAACAAAATTGGTAGCTTACAGTTGGACTGAAAGTTGGGGATTGCCAACATCGTCTCCTAACTGCATCAACGGAAAACGCCCGGAATGTCTGACGCTGACAGAGCGCCAGGCGGCGAGAGCGCCTAGATCCCTGCCTTCTATCCCTATCATTACCGATAGTTGAATTCAAAGTCAAGTAGGTTAAGCGACAAAAGGAAGTAGGAGCCGCGTTCAACCCCGTCATCCTTTGGCCGTCGTTGGCCGGTCTAAATTGACCAGGTCAACGTCAAATGGGCAGACAACACGGTAACACGCAGGTGCTGCAGCACGCCACGACATCAGGCGTCCGCACATCAACCGATGTCAATTCGTGCAGTGAATAACAAAAGCTGCTTGAAGGCACCTGCTGCCTGCACAGTTAAATTTCAGTCCGGTCGCACAACGCCGCACGTCATCTAACATCACAACCAAATACATGTCGTACACGTTCAGATCCGAAACTTCCTTGTACAGCAGCCGCTTGTGCTCCAGCCTGCAGCGCACCACCGCCTCCTGCCGGGCCGTCAGCGCACTCTCCTCCTCAGCCCGAGCCAGGGAACCGCCCGAGTGCTGAGGGATCATATCCCGTTGTGAAGTATCCGATTTTCAGAGGCCGCAATGGCAGCGGGCCTTGCATCCTAAACATGACTGCAGGACTTCAAGCGGCTTTCGGGACATGGGACGTCACGAGAGGCACGACCGACAGCATTGTGTTATCAATGCATATCAATCGATTGAATCTTAAGATCATGGCGGACGTGTTCATTACTACAAACTCACAAACTGATC
The DNA here is from genome assembly GCA_003117195.1 of Eudorina sp. 2006-703-Eu-15. Taxonomy (NCBI): domain Eukaryota; kingdom Viridiplantae; phylum Chlorophyta; class Chlorophyceae; order Chlamydomonadales; family Volvocaceae; genus Eudorina; species Eudorina sp. 2006-703-Eu-15. The sequence goes on along the minus strand of BDSI01000154.1, from coordinate 40,567 downwards.
GATTCATCCGGCTAAAACTAATGAACACGGCATCGGCTAACGGTTATACGGTTACACCATGAGGTCTACGTTCGCTGCGTTCACAAGTCAAATCTGCGAGGCAACTACGTAAAGTCTTCCTGAAAAGAAAGAGCAACTTAATAGTTTGGAGGTCTCTTTGCAAAAAAATACCCGTCCCCCGAATTCAACTTCGTCATTGCAGCCATGTCGCGCGTTCTACTGTTTCCGGTTGATGATACAGAGGATTCTCAGAAGAGCTGGGACTGGATGATTAACAATTTCTACCGCGACGGAGATGAGATACATCTGCTACACGTTATCTCCCGACTAACCTTTGCAGCAACCCTTGGCGTTCCGGCTGTCGACTTCACGCCCCAAATCAACCGGGAAGCCTACGAGGCAGCGGTTCGGAAGGCCGAGTCCTTCATTGTGAAACGATTCCTTGCACACCTCCCAGAACAAATCCAAACGACCCCAATTGTCCACATAATCAAGGTATGATGTATCTTTTTTGCACAAGTTGCCTGTGTGATTGACTCGTCCTTTGTGCAACCACCATCGCCACGTGTCGGCGCACGAAAACGTGTTACGGTGCACTTTTTGGTGATGTAACGCAAGTGTCGGTCTGCTTCACTGTCAATGTAATATATATTATTCCACCTTTCCTGCTTTCCGCCTGCGTGCAACGCAGTCCGAGGTTGACACGAATAGCGTCGGGCACGTCATCTGCATGAAAGCGGAGGAGATCAAGGCCTCTTGCATCCTTATGGGCAGCCACAACAAGGGGCCGGTCGCGGAGTTCTTCTTGGGCTCGGTGTCCCAGTACGTGTCGCACCACAGCAAGCAGGCGGTTGTGATCGTGAAGCATCCGTAATGGCGCCGCATATGGCTGCTGTTCAAGCGATTTGTAGAGTCTGAAGTCCCGGAGCCTATTTGCACGGATGCGTCGTACACCAGACTTTCTCAGACGGGTGGCATGGCGGCCCTCATGCCCACCACCTACATGCCGTTTGGCATTGGGTGGCCCTGCTATGGTGGATAACATATCGATGGCTGGTCAGTGGACCAGGGGGGGGCTGCACGTCTCTGTCTCGATAGCATGTGTCACCGCTTCGTCTGGCGCAATGTGAATGAAGCCGCCGCACTTCGAGCGGCGATCGTGGGTTTACCGTACCTCGCGCCGGCCCTTGCATGTGCGCGCACAAAGCAACAGTTCTCAGACGCACGTCACGCGGATGCATTCGTTCATCAACGTCATAATAAGTTGTTGCTCGCTTGGGCCGCAAGCCGCATCGAGCCGTGTCTCCAACACGCAGCTCTCGCTGCCGCTAGTTACGGGTACCCCGTTGACTTTGACCGCAATTTTGACGAACCGAACCTCCCCAAAGCTCCAGATCACCTGTAGCAATGGTAGCAATAGTGGCGACTAGTCGTCTTGACACACCGGAAGGGGCTTCGCGCGGCGACGGGTCCCAAGCAAAGAGGCAGCACCTCGGGGGGGGTTGCGCTGCGGCGGGCCCCAAGCAAGGGGCAGCACCTCGGGGGCGTTGCGCTGCGGTGGTGTGGTGGTTAGGAGTGGTTGCGACCCCTGCATCTATCGTTCGTTCCTCTCATGTACACACGCACACCTTCGCGCGTCGGCAAGTGGAGTTTGAACGTCTGGCTTGGTGGGTGGATGGGCCAGTTCCCGGTTTGACGGCGGTGTTGGGGTGCATGGGGGCCCGCACTCGTTCGCGATGCGGCACGGTGCACCAACTATGGTTTCAGCTGGACCGCACCCAACGCCGATTTGGGTCGTACAGCTCTCCGCTTGCTGGAATCAGACCGCAATCATGCATGGCGGGTTGGCGGCGTGCGTGGAACGGCAGTCAGATACGTAGGAGCCCAAGTGCACAGCCGAACAGCCGTACAGGTATACGTGTACAGCGTGTACGGGCTGCAGGGGCGCTTGTCGTGCTTGGGGCCCTGGTTGGGGCAGGAGGGTGCGTCGTCTCCAGTCACTCGCTGTTACATGCTGATGGCTCTACCTGGGTGTCCCTCTTGCGCACACAGATAGTGAGATATATGGACAGTGCGGTCAAACGTCGTATACCGCACGAGCAGCTAGCGGCCTCCCATCCACATAGGGCGAGCCATGCATGTACGGGCCAAGACACGCAATGCAGACGAGCACACCCACCGCATTGCAAAGCGAGAGCAAGCATACTCCGTCGGTACGGCAAATAGCCATACACGCACACGCGCACATGCAACCTCCAGCTCGACACGTGCAACGAAGCACCCCGATCAGGCCCGATCCGACGTTCATTCGGGCCCTCGTCGGCTTCAGTGCTTTTGACCTCGTCGGCTGCTATGCCCGCATGCCCACTGTTATTGTGCGCACGCAGCATTTCCGTCGAGACATCCAGCATATGGCATTGCCGTACGGTCACACACGCCCGTGCCACGTGCGTTCCGTTACCTGTTGTCCGTTTTTATCGTTCTTGGTGGGCTCCAGGGATCCCCCGAGGTTGCAGTACAGCACCACGGGGGTGGTCTCGGCGTCCGCCACCAGCGCCTTGACCTCTGTGTGGCGGCGCAAGGTACGGAACGACGATTTTGGGGGCCGTACCATGCCGTACCATGAGAATCCTAGCGCGTACCGTACTGTGAGGTCAGCAAGTAACCCGGCTCGCGTGCACCTGGTGACTCATTACGGGAGCTGAGGCACGCATTTCAGCAAAAGGAGATCGGGGTCGTGCGGCGCGCGTGTGTCATGGTCCTGTTCCCAGGCCTTTACCAGGCCATAGGGCCCACGGGATCATCCCCGGGTACTCCCAAAACCCAAAACCAAAACCCAAAACGACGCATCCATCCGCCGCCTTCATCACTCGCCGATGATGGCAGCGGTTGACGGCCCCATCCGCGGCCCTCATCACCGCCGATGATGGCAGCGGTTAACGACCGTAGGTCCGATGCGCGCTCGGGCCGTTCCATCCTGGCCCCCACAGCACTCGTACTGCTGTCAATCAAAGACAGCGAAACTGCTGAGCGCGCGTCCTGCCCCCCCGACTCCCCCATGCTGCCCTATATATGAAACCTATATATATATATAAATCTATATACATATAAACCTAAATATATTATATAAACCTGTATAAACCCTATATATAACCCCCTATATATAACACCCCCCCACGACTCCTCCATGCTGCCCCTCCCTCCCTTTTCCTCCCCCCTCTGTCCCCGCACCTGACAGCCGCACCTGACAGGAATTTGGAGTTGGCCTCCGTGCCCTGGGAGATTCCGAACAGCGCGTACCCGGCCCGCCGGGCGATCTGCCAGGGGGTCCTGTCGGGCGGACGGAAGGGATCGCGTGCTCACCTCATCACAAACCATGGCCCCGCCGCCCATCTATGGCCTCTCCATGGACCCCCAGCAGCCGACCTCACCCTCGCCCGTTCCACGTGCGCACCCTTTCCTCGGAATAGGGAGAGGAGTAGCCCAAGGAGAACTTCAGAAGGAGGATACGGGACCGGCGTGTCTCTCCCCGAGTACACACAAACCCAAACACGCTCCCAGCTCCCACGCAGCTCGCACCTCTATGGATTACGCACGCTCAGCGCGGTTCATCGCTCCAAGGGGGCGCCCATCGCGCAACCCCATGTACCCCTGACTCTTGAAACACACAACACACTCCCGCACGCCGTTTCGCCACCTCGGGGTTCAGGTTTCCCTTGGACTAAATCACGGAAACACCGGCCTTGAGCCTGCGGTATGACCTGCAGGACAGAGTCGGATGAATAAATGAACGTTACAGCGGACCAGGACAGTCGGATGTACTCTTCCAAAGCTCACATCCATCGGCCGCGGCTGGCCGCGGTTTCGGCGAAGGCGCTTGCCTGGAGGGGGCTGAGCTGCGCCAACCCGCCTGCTGACTACGTCACGCGCTATGGTCGTGCCTCCATCACGCCGCCACCGCGCATCCATAGCGCATGTACGGTGGCGTCGTTACCGGGAAGAGGGGTCCACGCCAGCTTAGAATGCTCCAGCCCTGCAGTCCGCTCCCTAGCCTCCTGGACGCCTGGGGCGTCCCGTGATGCTTACTTCGCCGCCACAGCTGGGATGGTGGGTGTGACACGGTGTGTCTGGCAGGGCTTTTCCGCTATTGCCGCCATAGCCGCGTGCACCGAGCAGCTGACCGCTTCCAACACATTGTTGGCTTAGATGCGACGGAGCGAAGCGACCGGACACCGACAATCTCAACGCGGCCAACGTGGTTAACAAGGGGTCAGCCAAAGCCGACAACTCGCACGCCGTAGCCTGTGAGCTTCACGGATACTGCTTCGAGCAGGATATTCGGCTCCAGGCAGAGTGGCGGCCCCGCGACCAGAACCAACTCGCGGACGCGCTGTCTAAGTGGCCCGACCCAGACAGCTGGATGCTTAAGCCCAGCATATTTGCGGGGCTAGATCGCCTCTGGGGCCCCTTCGAGGTAGACCTCTTCGCGTCGTACACCAATCACCAGCTGCCGGTGTACTATTCTCGGTACTTCACTCCCACCACGTCGGGAGTGGACGCCTTCCGGTTCTCTTGGGGCCGCAGTTGCTGGGCGAACCCGCCCTTCCACCTGATCCTTCGGGCGCTCAAGCACGCAGAGGCGTGCCAGGCCAAGCTGTGCCTCATCGCGCCGTTCTGGCCCACGCGCGACTGGTGGCCATTCATCACGGTGGACGGCATCTGGTTCAAACCGTTCGTGCTTGGCGTCCGCGTGCTTGGCCGGGCCTCCGACCTCTTCGTCCCAGGCCCCGAGGGCAACCACGCTCCGAAGGGTGCGACCCGCTGGTCGATCCTGGCTTTGCTGGTCGACTTCACCGCCTCGCCCATCAACCGCATCCGTGTTCCCGCCGATCCGGTTGCGCCCCGTATGCAGATGTAAACGCCCGTGTGGAGGCCTTCCTAGCGGCGCTAGGCGCGGCGGCGCACCCTGAGCTGTCGGCCTTGGCGGTGCAGTATGCCGAAGAGGCAGGTCAAACCCTTGCCCCGCGCACCTCGGCAGGCTACGCACGGGCCTGGGAACACATCCGCAACTGGTGGACAGATAAGCAGATGGCCGGAAACATCTACGACACCCCGGGGGAAGCGGTTGCCCTCTATTTGCTGGCCAGGCTCAACTCGTCCAAAGAGGACAGGGTCGGGCCGGGCCGCGTGCGCCTTGCGAGCGCGGCCATAAGCTCCCAGTTCAGGCTGGCCGGCCGCGCATCTCCAACAGACCATCCCGCTTGCGGTGTCGTCCGGGACCATGCGGAGAAGCAGCTCCATGGCCGCCGCCTCGAACGCGACGCGCTCGAGCCTGAGGATGTGGCCGCCTTGGCCCGGCTGGTGAGCGGGCCGCAGCCGGCCCTCGACCAATTGATGACGGTGACAGCAGTGGCCGTTATGTTCGCGGGGTTCTTTCGGTTCGATGATGCGGCAGAAATCAGCGTGCACGAAGACCTGTTGGTCATCACGGCCGCAGGCATGGACGTGTTTATTCCGAAATCCAAGACGGACCAGCAGCGCCGCGGGCACTGGGTGCCTATCGCCCGGGTCGGCGGTGACGCCTGCCCCGTGGCCCTGACAGAGCGTCTCCTGGCGCTGGGCGGCTACAAGAGGAGGCCGGACACCGCAGACGAGGACGTCGGACCTCTCCTCCGGCCAGTCCAGTGGAACCGGTCCGGCGGCTACCTGTCCGGGCCTCTGACGGGTACGACGGCGAATCCGATACACACGCTGTCTTACCCAGCGTTCTGCAGCCGCCTCAATAAAGCGCTTCAAGCGGCGGGCATCACGCGCCGCATCACGGCGCACTCCATGCGCATTGGCGGGAACAGCGCAGCCGCGGATCGCGGCATTCCGGCCGACCTTCGCATGGCGCATGGCCGGTGGCGGACGGACGCCATGGTGCAACACTACACACGGCGCGCCACGGAGGCGAAACTCTCGGTCTCCCGCAGCCTGGGCCTCACCGGTGAGCAAATGTCTCTTCGGTCTGCTGTGTAAGGGCCCTTGGCAGCGGTCTCCAGTCCCGCCGTATCCGTCTCAGACACCAGAACCGCTCCGTTGGCCAGTTCGCTCCAGCCACAAGAGACAGTTACGGGAGACAGTTACACAGAATTGTTGGCTTAGATGCGACGGAGCGAAGCGACCGGAGCCTCTAAGGCTGGTTCTGTGTGACTGTCGTACAACTGGATCGCAGTGGCGGTATTAATGCCATTTGCTCTCCTGGTGAAGTCATTCTGCCTTCACGCAGAAGAGCATTACAGCCTAGTCGTTTTTCGCCTTTTCGACTGGCTGTAATTCCCTGCCCACCCGGCCCGTCGGTAATCCAACCGCTTCGTCCCGTCGCCCTCCCTCCTTCCGAATCCCTCCCTCCGCTCAGAGCCGCCACAGACGCAGCACTGACTGAATCGGCCCAGGCGCGGGACCCGGGAGGCCGCCCCCGCGTCGTTCCGCAGCCGCGCCGGTGGGCGCGCAGTAGTTGGGGGTCGAAGGGTGGGGAGGTTCCAGGGGGGGCGCGGCTGTCGGTTCGGGTTTGTGGGCTTTTTGTGTCCGGCTCGAAGGCCGCCCGTAGCGGGTTGTAGCCCTCGCTTAGAGCCGGTTTTGGGTTGGTTTCGCGTTGTCGCGTGTCTGTTGGTTCTGTCGGGCGTTGGCGCCTGTCGTGGTGCGTTGCGTTGGGTCGCCGGTGTGGCGCGCCGCGCGTGTGGTGGTCGCGCGGGCCCCGTCGCATCGGGGCTTGCCGCGCGGCCGGTGGTAGGCTTGGCTGTTGCTCTCTTGCTGTGTAAGGGCCCTTGGCAGCGGTCTCCAGTCCCGCCGTATCCGTCTCAGACACCAGAACCGCTCCGTTGGCCAGTTCGCTCCAGCCACAAGAGACAGTTACGGGAGACAGTTACACAGAACGTGTGATGTGTCGGACGGCCGCGCGCGTTCGGTGTCCAGTTCGTCCGGTGGATGTGAGGTCCGTCCTCGCGTCACTCGTGCGAAATACATGCTGGCGGTACCGCCAAGGTCACATTACGTAGGATGCATGACACGTTCTGGGCCTGGGCTGGGATGTATGGCATGCTCTGTCTTGGAGAGCTGTTATCAAGATCTTGAGGGGAGGGGGAGCGAGGCTTCATGAGCACTCGAAATGCTGGCCGCTTGCCGGCTAGGTAGCAGTCGATGGGTTCAGCCGCTTTTTGCCAGCACTACGCGGTGTTTCCTGCGTGGTCAGCTGTCCCCTATCTAAACACATCAGCTTCTAATACTTTCGTCTGAGTCAACACTTCGCCGTCTTCGTCCAGCCCAGCACCGGCGGCTATCGGTTCGGTGCTCTTTTGCGGTTTCGCTGTCTTTATTAAGAAACAGGGAGGAGCGAGCGAAGTCGGGGCAAGCGAAACCCTCATGAAGAATTCAAGGGATGGATCCCAGGATGCAGCAGTAGCCGCTCACCCGGGGGTCATTAGCACATGACAGGATCCCGCAGTCGGCCCATTGTCGAGGCACATCGGCGATAGGACATGTACGGCACGCTTGAATCGCTGCACGACCGACCCTACGCCAGCAAATTGTGTGGTCGGTGGTTTGGCAGTCGGGTGCACAGTCCACGGTTGGTGCGAATGCGTCAATGCGAGACGCCTGGGGGTGGTGGGCGAATATCATGCACGCGGCAAGCGCTATGCGTCCGTAATGCGGCATATCAAAGATATTGTATTTTAAGTTACAGTGCGATGATTGTGACAAAATTGCGTGGTCCTGGTTAACTCTGAACCTCTCTGCAGGTGTGACGCGAAGCGTCATACAGTGACGGATGAAGGTCAGCGCCGCAACACATAGCACACTATGCTCGTAGTACTGTAATGTTGCAATTAATATGTAATATGTTCCTACAACTGAGTGGCATCGATGTAGTAAGTCAACCCTGGACGACATGCCAACGTCACTTGCTTACGGAAACCAATGGGAAATCCATTTAATGATTATAACATAATAATTGTTAAATAAATTAATCAAGCATAAGTAAAATGTCCACTTGCATATTTTGGTCGACACCTACGTCAAATTATATTTATTCCCCCGTACCTTTCAACATGAAGATGCGCGCGGCAAAGGTGTTTAATTACTTACCTCAGACAAGATTCAAAGGATATGCCAGACGATCGGAAACGGCTTGGGCGTTTTGTGTTATTGCAAGCGTCGAACCTGCCAGGTTTTCCCGACAACAATTTTCTAATTAACTGTTACAATCCATTAAGTTTTATTACACCGTGGACCCTGTGGGCCAGGCTCACCGAGCACGCCCCAGCAGCGCACCGAAGACCCGCCCCGAGCCCGCGCTACCAGGGAACCCCGCGGCAGTACCAGATCTGGAACGCGCGCACTGGATGCTTTTGACGTCAGTAAGCCAGTTTCGTGTCAGAAGAATCCATCACCATAGTGCCGGCAACACGCGACGCGGTGCGTTCTTCATTCGGGGCGCCTCCCCGTCACCCATTCGCAGTACATCGTTTAACCGTTACATATCTGGCCGGGCCTGACGCTGGCCGGGACAGCTACCCTTGCCCATCGTGTGATGAGGCGGTTATGGGCGGCTTCACGTTGCCACCGATGGCCCGCAGGGTCCACTACACACGGTAAGATGGATGGCGCACTGACGCCAAAACAATCGGCGCCGTACTCCCGTTCACCGAAAGTGGCTCACGCGGCGGCGGGAGTGTACAGCAGGGAACGGCGTCCTACCAGGCCTACCTGGCTGGCCTGGCAACACGCATCTTGGAGGCACCTGACAATGCCGGCTCGCTGGCCTGCAACTAACGGGCTCCTAATAATCCACCACCATTTCAATGGCTAAATAATAGGACGCCCTGCCCCAACCAACGTCCCAATCAAGCAGGCCGCGCTCCTGCCTCGCGACAACCATGGCCCGATATAACCGTCCGGCCAACTCGGCCAACCGTCATTACTCGGAATTGCCCTGTGTCCGCGCGACAGAGTGCATGCCGGGTCCAGTTGGTGGTGCTAGGCCTTGCACCTGGATCACACATCACAGCGCATCCTTTGGAAGAAGCGTTGCTCAGCGGTGATGCGGACTCACCGGCTAGGACGCTACCTGTATGCACACACACCCGTAATAACCTGCATGTCGCCGTCATGTTGGACGCACGACGCCCGGCGAGCTACGCCTCAAAACAGCTCCCTCAAACGCTGGGACACCGATGTGTGACCCGTTCAAAGGTTCATCTGGCGCGGTGACATCATGAACACGTTGTAGCCAGTCCTGACTTGCGAATCCATCAGGCGAGGCTGGGCGTGCGTCCTTAACTCTTCCTGCCGTTTCTAACCGTACCTTCTTATGCGACGGGTCGCGCAAGACCGTCACAGCATCAGTTTTTCTCAGAATTTCGAAAGTATTGCCTAAGTTTTGGTGCATGTTGCGTGGTTTGGCATGTCGTTGCATCGACAAATGCGGGTACCGTATCAATGACCAAGCGCCTGATGGATGCGAGTAAGATATACATGCTTATTCAATAAGGATAAAATATTTCTTATATGATTTTAATTTTCTGGCTACGAATGTGGTACCGACGGAAGTCAAGCTCTGACTTGCTGTCGGTCTTTGCATCGCGATCCCTGCTGATCCACATGGATGCATGCGAGGCGGTCAATTCAGCCATGGAAATCAGGAATACTAACAATTTATGCATATTTTGACATAATAAAGCGACCTCCGAGACGGGGCGCAAGAGGTCTCCATGCATCGTGATACGCCGTCCAGATTGCGATAATAAATCCGATCTCACATGTGTATGTAATGTTACACGTTCATTATGCCTCATGCACAGCGAATGACTGCCGCTTCGCTTGCTCAGCCTGGCGGGGCATGTCAACCGTTCGGCCCGCCGCATTTCCACCTGCTCGCAGTACGTCTACCCTCATTGGACACTAGCAACCGTTCGGTTCCCGTACGTCAGATGACTAATCCATTTTAAAACACATAAGGAAGAGCGACTTCTTAAGGCGACGATAGAGACCCCACTGCGTGCATACCGGGGCCGTGTTAGTTTCGGTACGCCGTTGTTGACCGCTCCAGGTTGCAGTGGGCCCCAAGGGTCATCGGTGACGGCCGGCGCCTCCATCCTCCCCACGCACTGTGAAGCGAAACTGCGACTGTAAGGCGCACCGGACAAGGATCCACTGTAAACAATAAATCCATACAAACACCGCGCTTGGCGCGCACAGAAATTGACGACTAGTTTTATTTGCCAACAGCGATCAAAGCGATGGCTGCAGTACGCCTTGTGCTTGCAATCGCCGCGGTGCTCGTATGCTCATCTTCTGCCCAGAGTTTTGAAGAGAACAAGCCCGCCGATGCTGTCACGGGTAGGCATGCCCGCTGGGAACCCGAGTTTCGTTTTCCAACCTGACCTGTCGCGGCGGCGATTCGTTTTTACACGCGGCCTCGGTGCCCCGAGGGCCACAGCCTATCAAAGCGTAGCGCCGGGACTGACCAAATTCGCATTATTGAGTAAATGTATCTTCCATGCACGGGCAAAGGGATCAAAGCCTGGCGGGCCCGCCTTGACCCTCCTTGACCGACTCGTCTCTGGCTGCTGTCAATCAGGGTCTTGCTTCCGTTGAGCCCCGCTGCCTGATTCGCGCGCAGGCGTATTGCGGGCAATGATGTCCTCGGACGGCAGCGGCGGCCCGGACGTACCGACCTTTTTCCTTCACGGCGATGATGGCAAGCTGTACAGCGTCGCGTTCTGCGATGCGCTGGATGTGCACGGCAGCGCCATGCCCGCCGTCGGATCCCGAGTGGGAATCTCGGCCGACCACATCTCGGCGGGCGGCGTCGTTCGTACATGCGCTGCGCCGCAGATCCTGGACACGGCTGATGAGGGCCCATCGGGCGGCGCACGGCGGCGCCTCCTTGGCAGGAATGACGTCCTTTCCTCCTGGGAGACTCTCAGGCGGCCGTCGTTCCTGGTGTTCCTGGTGACGATGTGCGGCTACCAGGCACCCACAGCGATGACCCCAGAGGTATGTAGCTATGTACGCGTGTTTAAAAACTAGCACTTACATCCGTACTAAGATGATACATTATTATTAGGATGTTACAGCGGACCCCGCGGGTCATCGGTGACAGCCCCGGTGACAGCCGAGGCTTCCTCACCATACACTGCCTAAATGAACTAACGCCACCATGGCGCTCCGGATGATACATGTTGTCATCGACGACCCGCGGGGCCCACAGTAACATCATTCATAAACGTACACACAGCTACACACATGAACATGCTGGAAGCCATGGCCTGGGACCCGGCTCGGTTAGCAAGGCTCTTTGAGCGCATGTGGGCCCACCGTAACTCAATCGTCCCCTTTGGACGGTAGTAGTCTCTTTCTTGCTTCCTGCTAGTGCAGTGTCATGCGTGTGCTTTTAGGCGTTTTTTGCGTGCCCTTGGGCCAACGGCTGGTACGGGTAGTTGTACAGGTATGGGGTTATGCACCCCCAACCATGTACCACACACACACACATGAACAAACCACGTACACCCCAACACCAGTCGCCAACGTGTCTCCGGCTGATGATGCCTCATATATACATGTTCCTTTCTCAGCGTCCGACCCTTCGTTTTCCCCGTCGTCGAAATGTCCCCACACAGATGGTGCAGGACATGTTCAGCCCCAACGGCACTGGCCTTCTCAACCGCAAGCCGTACCCCCCGTACGACAACTCAACTGGAAAAGGGCCGATCCCGCGCAATTTTGTGGACTACTACGCGACCTGCTCTTACGGGCAGGTGGCCCCCGGTAACGTCACGGTTGTAGGCCCCGTGGAGGTGCCCTGCAGCGGACGTGCGGACGCGCCGTTCGAGTATCCGGGCGGAAACAACTTCAGCACGTCCACGTGTTCGAACGTCGACGTACTTAAATGGCACACATACCTGGAAAACTACGCCAAGAAGACGAGGAACATCACCGCCACCGACTACACGCACAGCGTCGTTATCTTCCCCAAGGATTACTCATGGAAGAAAGGTGGGTAACGCGTGGCGCACCAGCAATGCCATGGCAAGGAAGTTGTTGCACAGTGGGCGACTCGCCGTACATCTGCCGTACGGTCGAGTACCGGGGCCCCATAGCCGGGCTGAACCACAGCGCAAGCGGAAGGGGACGCGGCTTCGAAGTGATATTGCAGCTGCCCCACGGCCCTGTGGGCAACCTCGCAGCCCATACGAAGTCACATACGGTACCGTATCCCCATGTCGCCGTGTGGCAAGAACACCTGTAACGTTCATTCATTCATCCATTCATTCATTCATTCATTCATTCATTCATTCATTCATTCATTCATTCATTCATTCATTCATTCATTCATTCATTCATTCATTCATTCATTCATTCATTCATTCATTCATTCATTCATTCATTCATTCATTCATTCATTCATTCATTCATTCATTCATTCATTCAAGGACACCGGATGACCTTAGAGCCGGCCCCAAACACGCTTAGACCCACGTGCTTGCGCAACTGACTGTGACTCATACGCGTAAAACCATGTGTGCGCCTATCTACCAGAAGGGGCCCGGCAGATTGTCAGTAAAAACCCTCCATGTGATTCGCTCTGTCCGCTGCCCCCTTACCGTAATCCACGCCAGGATTTGCCCAGCGTGAAGTTATCATCAAATTGATCCCTTTTCGGGCTCCGCTGTAACTTTCATTCATTCAGTCCTACATGCATTCATACTAATATTACCGCTTCCCCTGTCCCTGATCCCCTCCCTTCAGGGTGCGCATACGGGCAGTCTGCGGGGACCCTGGGCATCGATTCGCCGGGCACCGGCGGCAACCAGTACGGCGTCGGCCGCTTCTGGCTGAGCGGCGAGATCGCCCACTTCATGGCGGCGTGGCTGCACGAGGTGGGGCACAACCTCAATATGGCGCACGCCAACATCCCCACCGGCAGCTGCCCGACGGGCGACCAATGCGACCCGACGTGCGCCATGGGACCGGACGGCGTCGGCTCGGGAATAATTCGGTGCTATAACGCTCCCCACGCGTGGCAGGTGAGCACCCTTGATTGAGCGCCTTGGTGGCCACCAGCCGCATGCCATTATTATAATAATTTATTAATGATGTTGCAGTGGATCTCGCTAGGGTCGTCGGTGACAGCCGCAGCCTCCGCGGTCGCTCACCCCACGCTGCAAGCGCGAAACTGCGCCAAAGTGGCTTGCAGTGCGTAGTGATGCATGGCTCGTCATGCGTGCGACTCGTAAGTCCTCAAAGCTAGATGGGCCCACGCAAGGGCTCCTTCAGATCTTAGCTAGCTGAGGCTGCGTTTGTGGTGCCCGCGCGCCGCGCCAGCATCGCACAGCGTGTTAAAAGCCCGCTACGATGTGGCCCACTGAAATCCGGAGACGCAGAAACCCAAGCTGTGTGGTTGTGGACCGAAACGGCTTGTCTGTCGATCCAACCTGCCATGCGTGTGGATTTGGATCCAACCTGCTGTGCGGCTTGGGATCCAACCTGCTGTGTATGTGGCTATGGAACCACGCAAGCAACCTGCTGTGTGGCTGTGCAGATCGGCTGGGCGCAACCGTTAAAGGAGTTCAACACCACGACCCTCCGCATCGGTGAACGACAGAACGTCTGGATCCCGCACCAGCTGTCAACCTTGCGGCCCTTCGTCTCCGTCGCCCTCCCCACTCCGAGGCTCCCCAACAACCGCCTCTTCATCTCCCTACGCACGAATGTGGCGCCGTACGACTTGCCGTTCGACATGAAGGACAACTCGTCGTACGTGCTCGTCCACAGCTACGGCGGCAGTCCTGGCAGATGGTACATGTACACCTACCAGCTGGCCCAACTGACGTCGGCGCGCGGCGGGAAGGCCTCCTACGTCGACGCCGACACGAACCTAACGGTGCGCGTCCTCCAAATGGACTACAAAATCGGGTTCGCCAGCGTCGTGCTGTGCCGACGCGCCGCGGCGGTCGAGCAAGTGTGCGGGGACAAACTGGATGACAACTGCAACGGCCTGCCGGACGAGGAGGACCCGGACTGCGTTGGCAGGTTCCCCCCGCCGCCCGCGCAGCCGCCCAGCCCCCCGCCGCCCAGTCCGGCGCCCCAGCCGCCGCAGCCGCCCTCGCCTCGTCGCCCGCCGTCGCCCCGTCCGCCTCCGGGTCCCCGCAAGGCCCCGGTCCAGGGCAAGGTCAACAGGGCGCCGCCCCGCACGCCCCGCAGCCCCCGGATGCCGAGGCTGCCTCGGTCGCCGCGGTCACCTTGACCATCAACCTCACCGCCCTGAGGACAAGCGAGCGGTCGCAGCGATGACACGTATCCCCTGATTGTTTTTGTCATCACATGAAGATTATCTATCACGCACTGCTGCCGCTTCAAGTCACGCCAGGCTGATGGTGATGCGCCCCGCTCTGACCGTGCATGCGCTGCCCATAGATGCGCTGCCCATAGATGCGCTGTCGCCGATGAGCTTTTTCCGCTGGGTGCCGCAAACTGAACAGCTCCCCCTTCCCCGCATTCATCGCGTTTCGGGTTCGTATGGATGGACATTGTCGTGCCGGGCGCGTATATACGGGCGGAAATTGTCGATCGAGTTCTTACGGTTGGATTTAAGTGTTTCAGGTACGTGGTGGGTTTGTGGCTAGGATGCCTCAGCCCGTGGCGGCGTTGGCGGTGCATCGCCAGCTGCAGCGCGCGCGGACGGCACTTTTTCACGGGCCTAGCTAGCTTGGTGTTTTCGAACGCACTCGCCCATACGTGATGCCAGAATGCATCGCACGGACGTTTGCGTTTGGGGTCCGCTGTAACGTTCATGGCATCACGCACTTCGGTTTTCGGGCGCCTCTATATGTGTCCATGGCATTCCACTGCCGGGCGGCGGCGCGTACCGATCGATATATTTATCGATATCTGCGTGTTCGTAGTCTCCTTTCCAGGTGTGTGTGTCCCGGTGTGTGCGTGTGTTACATGGTTGGGGGTGCATAACCCCATACCTGTACAACTACCCATACGAGCTTTAGGCCCAAGGGCATGCGAAAACCGCCTAAAAGCACGCGCAAACAGGAAAAGGAGACGACTACCTTCCAATGGGGACGATTGAGCTACGGTGGGCCCACATGCGCTCCAAGAGCCTTTCTAACAGAGCCGGGTCCCAGGCCATGGCTTCCAGCATGGTAGTGAAATGGGGAAAGCCTTCCTCCGCGCGAATACTGTCGAACACAGGACAACTTAGCAAGACATGCTTTTCATCACCCTCGACCTGACCTTCGACCCCACAGCAACGACAGACCCGCCCGCTGTTCCCTAGGTACACGATGTCTGCCCCTACGCCCTCTGTTGACCTCCAGCGCCCAGCAAGACAACCGCCCAGCAAGTCCAGGTGACATCCGCCCAAATCGATTGTGTACGCAAGGACTGGATGCGCGGCAGCGAGGGAGCTATGTGTGCATGGCCACGAGGCTACGGCTGTCACCGATCGATGGCCCACGGGGGTCCGCTGTGACTTCGTAAATGTGTCTCTATAACTGCACGCGAGAAATATTTTTGTCAAGGTTATGGGAGGACCCGGCCTGGATCGTCCCCTCCCCTGCGATGCACGCATGTGTGTGGGGGGGGGGGAGGGGGGGAGGAAAGGGGGACATTACGGTGTTGGCTTTTGTGGACGGATACGTTGCCCACTTGTGTGTACCCGTTGGCGCAGGACTGCCTTGGCTGCATTGCTAGCTTTTGGGTCCTTACTGCAATACCCAAGCAAGAAGTTCCGGGGCCGCCACACGTATCGCTCGAACCAGATAACGCAAAGTATCCACGAACCTACGAATCGACGACGGAACCGACGAACCCCGGCTGTCAACATCCGAAGGCAGACAGTCACAATTGCCGGTAGATACACGGGCTCATGCGCGTGATGACTGACGCCATCTTATAACAACCAGAGCATTGTTGCAGTTTGATTCGCTCAAGATTCTAAACCGAGGCAGTTTCGTCGAGCGGGGTAAAAATGCGCCACTCGTGCAAATGTTAAGCACCTTTCGTGAATTCCATAATAAGATAAATGTCACAGTAGTAATGGTAATTGGTGTCTACAGTGCCCAGGCACTCATGACTCATAAAGCGGCAAATGTAACAACGCATGTGAGAAACTAAATATGTTACAAATTTAAATTTTTGGTTCTGTCCGTAATTGTATGATCCGAACGAAATGGGGTCATTCGATGGGTTACGAGAGAGTTCGAAGCGTACTGATGTCAGCTGTCTCACGCCAGTTTTAATGTTTTATTGGAATTTTATATTATTATGCATATTTGACAAGCAGCAAGTTTGGGCCGCTTTGTTCGTATTTGTTATACCGTGGTATACCAGCTGGGTAGTATTGGATGTGGTGACGCTTAATATCAGGTTAACAATATCATTCCTATTCTAGATGAACATAACTTCTTGCAGTTTTATGAGTATCGGGTTGATTATACGAACGAGGATAAGTCCAAACTCGGTTGGTCAACAGTTGACGCGCATTCCCATTTGCTTGGGAGCAAGGATGCATCATAACAATTAATATATATATATATATATTATATTTACGCGTCGATGTTTGTTGTTCGCTAACCGGTTTGCACCTTTGTTACTCCCTTCGACTGCATGATTAAAACGCCGTACGTACAAAACCATCCGCTGGGACACGCTTCTAGGACTGGACCCGACTGGATAAATCGCAGGCAGGTTCATGCCCACTCGCGGCTGACTCCATCGCACCAGACTCGCAAAGCCCGCGTGCATCGGTGATCGACACCGTAGTCACTCTGCTGTCGGTCGGCTCGCTGCCAAGCCAGTGATTCAGTAGGTAGCACAGGGATGGAGCGTGGCAGGGCCGGATGTGTCCGGCCGCCCTCCGCGTCGGTGAAGACTGAAGCACACTTGGAGCTGCGGCAGCAGGTATTCGCAAATACAAACGTTCGAAGTACTTGCATAGTATGACGAGCTGTTGCCGCCGCACATAAGGCATGTACGCAATGCATGTGGATAGGTTAGGTACGGCACCTAGGATAGGTTAGGTTTACGTACGGCACCTACCTGTCGTCCAGGACGTGTCCTTCGGTTGCAAACCAGACCATGCTAGGCACGGGCATTGAACTAGCTAGCTAGTTAGCTAGCTAGCTACATGCCATGTACTGACCCACGGGGGAACATAATAGGGGCAAGCTGACATCCCCCCGAAGACCAAGGACCAACCCTGCAGTACAGCCCAGCCACCGGACGGCAGGAGCGAGCAATCCCCGTCCAAGCCGAGCAACGCAACCAGTCGCTCCCACCCTCAAAAAGAGGAGAGGCGGCGCCTTTGAGTGCCCCGTGCATGCATGACCTTGAAGGCCCCATGTATGTACATATATATGACCGACTGCAGGCCCCCGATATGCCAACGACAGTAAACTGCGGCAGCAACTGCAGACAGCAGCGAGCTGGGCTACTTGGGGATCTATCCCCAGCCAACCGGCGTATGTACCGTGTTGGGCAAACGCTCACTAGGGGTCGATTATTACGGGCCGGTCGGCGCTGAACGAACATTTGCGGAATTCGGCGCATTGGGCTCTCCGCTCAGGAGGCAAACGGGCGTGCGTGCTTCGCCTCATACCGCAAGCAACCACCGCAGCATCCGGCTGGTGCGCATCTCCAGAAGCGTACTTCGTAAGGAAGTGCCGCGGCTCATGCATGTTCATCGAATGGGTGCGGAAAACAAACGGACGCTTCGTTAGTACGCGCCTGTAGGGGGAGGGGATCCTGCCCGCATAACGTACGGCAACGGCAACGGCGGCTACCACCAGAGTGCGCGCGGATTCCTGTGGCCGAGCATTCATCTGAAACCACCGTTCCAGCTTGGGGGGAGGGCATCAAGCATCCATCTGCACCAAACTTACATGTAACGGTCCACCTTGTAACTTTTATTATTAGGATGTTACAGCGGACCCCGCGGGTCATCGGTGACAGCCCCGGCGACAGCCGAGGCTTCCTCACCATACACTGCCTAAATGAAGTAACGCCACCATGGCGCTCCGGACAGGCTCCCCAAGTGCACCGAAACACTCCCCGGGCCCACACTA
Source organism: Eudorina sp. 2006-703-Eu-15 (assembly GCA_003117195.1). Taxonomy (NCBI): domain Eukaryota; kingdom Viridiplantae; phylum Chlorophyta; class Chlorophyceae; order Chlamydomonadales; family Volvocaceae; genus Eudorina; species Eudorina sp. 2006-703-Eu-15. The sequence continues at coordinate 22,448 of BDSI01000154.1, read as the reverse complement.
CCAGGGAACCACCCCGTTCCTGAGAACCAACCATGGCAAGGGATAAAGCCCGCTCAGGGGGAGTTAGCCACCATGGCGCCCCTATTAGCGAACCACCACCCCCACCAAGGCGGGGTCACTTCTCCAGCGGTGGCCCGTAGTCTTGGAAGGCCACGGGGGCTCGCGAGTCACCATTCAGGGGCCTGCCCGTACGGTCCCACCGGGCCGAAAAAACTGCCCACACCTAGCGATAGCTCCACTGGGCGTCAGTGCCCTGACCACCCGCGGTCTATTACGACAGAGTACCTACAGGGCTTAAGAATCCTGGCCTGACGGAACCGGGCCTCGGCACACAAGACGACCGTCCTGCACTTTCAGGATCGGGTGTGTAGCCCCCACCGCTGACCACCCTTTCACTGGGACTCCCAGCTCAGCGAAGTCGTAGAGCCGGCTCCAAAAGTCTGCCACTGCCCGCCGGGCGGCTAGCCCTTCAGCGTCCCCTAAGGACCCCGGGATCCCGCCCGCGTTCCTGGACCTGTCGGCCCTCAGGGCTCGCCGGCCCGTTTCCATGGCACTGGTTGCCGCCAAGACGACAACGTCCCAGACACACTGTTGCACACCCACGGGGGGCGTTGCGAGCCACACCTGCTGCCTTTGAAGGCTCACCCCTAGCCTTGCCTCGATCTGTGCGACAACCGCTTGTGCCACCCCACAGCCCCAAAAATGGTGTTGCCTGGGTGTTGGCCGTATCGCCCCGGCGCCGGGGTACGTCCCGCATCCACAAGGGGCCACCGCCGCCCCCCTCATGTGGGAGTTACCAAGCATTGGGATGCCATCAACCGCCAGTCGCCAATACGCCTCCTTATTGGAGTTTTCCCACTTGGTCTCCGTCCACATCCGCTGCATGTTCTCTATTACCTTGGAAACCATCCTCGACACTTCTGGCGCAGTATCCTCTGCCCCAAGCGCTTCGCAAACAAAGCGTGTGTGCGCCGCACGCCTCGCCTCCCCCAGGCTTTGCAGCTGCAGTGTCGTGCCATACCGCACAGTGTACTCGTGGAGTGCCACCTTGAGGCCGTTTTGCAGCCTCCACCCCATGCGCCTCACCAGCATTTCCGTGACTTCCTCTCTCCCTGGGGGGGTCGCCTCGGTGGGCCCCAGGGACCCCTCGGCGGCTTCCCACCACCCTGGTGGGATGTCTTGTCGGAGCGCTTCTAGGGCCGCCTCACACTCCCTCCACCGGTCCCACTCCTGCCACCCGTCGGCTCCTACCCCCAAGCATTCCCTAACAAACATTGCCCATCCCCGGCGACGCTGGCGCTGTGTGCGGGCGGTCGGGGGTTCGCGTCCAAGTTCCTCTCCCATCCGTCCGTCGTGTCCCGGAGCCGGGATATCACTCGAACCGCATGCCCAATGGTCCTCAGCGACCGGCATTTGGCAAGGGCGGCATGCCTATGTTCGATCCCCGGTCGCTCGCCTAGTTGCAGCCCGTGTGGTAATAGCGGGTTGCCCCACAGCGGTGCATTCCAGCACCAGCCCCCTGGGGTCAGGGGCTCCGCCTCAACATCGATCACGGGCGGGAGGGCACTCAGTGCCCTTGCTATCCGATTCACTCCCTCCGGTAGTCCGGGGCAGTCCAGCCATGGTCCTGCATGGGGCGCCGTCAAGGCCATAATGGGTTCGAAGCCCGGTATCGCTCCACGTAGGAACTCAAGCAGAATTCGCCGCCACGGGGCGTCTGCCCCGCCCTTGGGTCCCAGGACGAAGCGGACCGCCCACCCGGCCCATCTGGCCCGCGCGTGCTCCAGCAGGGGTAGGGCCCCAAACCCTCCTCCCGTCGGGTGCCCTGCCAACAGCGATTTGGGAACCCCTGTTGCCCTCCGTTCTGTGTCGTCGGGGCCGAGTCCTCTATCGATTAAGCGAGCCGCCAACTTCTCCCAGGCCATACTCTCTCTCTGGGGCGGTAATCCGCCGTGCTCCATGTGCCACGTCACTCGCTGCAGTCCATATGCTGCCGCTGATGATGCCCTCCCGAATATCGACAGGGATAGCCGCGATAGCGCCTGAAGGCGCTCTTTCACCTTGTCCCCGTGCGCCCTCCAGTCCAGTTCAGCGTCCCTTCCCAGGTTCGTGAAAGGGAGGTTAAGCGCAGTGGCGTGGTGAACAATCCTCAACCCCGCGACGTCCTGACCCTCGCCCAACGCGACTGTGCCCGACTCGTCCGCCGCCCCTACAACCAGAAGCTCCACCTTGTCGAGATTGAGCTGTTGCCCCGACGCCTTCGCGTATGTGTCCATATATTCCAGGAATGGAGCCACGGCCTGGGTGTTCTCCAGCACTACTTCCGTATCATCCGCAAATTGCACCGCCGTAGTGAGCTCGCTATCCTGCGGTCCTAACTTGATCCCTACCCCGCATTGCTGCAGCCAGCAAAGCAGCGCCTGTGCTGCAAACAGATATAGCAGTGGTGCTAACGGGCACCCCTGCCTGACTCCCGCCGTCATGGGGACTAGCTCCGACTTGTACCCATTCACCACTGCTCTCGCCGCTGTCTCCGACAGGAGGGTACGGGTCCACTTCATCAGCCCTTCCCCGGCCCCCATCGCGTCCATGCATCCCATGAGGAAGGGCCGGTCTAGGGTGTCGTACGCTTTCGCAATGTCCAGGAAGGCTATGCAGCCTGACCGGCCCTGCTGTGCCAGCAGGTGGGGCAGGTACCGCAGAAACAGCACATTTGCGCCTATCAGTCTCCCCGGGAGAAACGCCGACTGTTCCAGGGTGACCACCTTGCCTAGGGCTGGGCCCAGGCGGTTGGCTAGCACCTTTGCTAGAATGCGATAGTCCGTGCACAGCAGTGTAATCGGCCGATAGCTACCTGGCAGGTACCGATGCCCCCGATTCTTGTACAGAATGGTGATGATCCCGTCAAGGAACCCGTCCGGCGTTCGCCCTAGGGTTCCAATGGCCGTGTACAGATTCGCCAACACGTCTGCAAACATCGCCCGGTATCCCTTATACAGCTCGCCCGGGATACCGTCCCATCCTGGCGATTTTCCCGGGCGCAGCGATTTCAAGACACTTCCTACCTCCGTGGCGGACACCTCCATCGAGCCGATGTCTGCTGCTTGGTCTTCCGGTATCCTTAGGTTTCGGTGCCGCAGGGCCTGCAGCACTTGCTCCCTATCCTCCGCTGTCACATTCGCCGGGGATTGGCAAATCGTCCCCCAGTAGTCCGCGACCACTTGTGGCAGTTTCTTCGCAGTCGTAACCAAGTTCCCGTGCTTGTCCCTAAGCCCAGCTACCACGTTCTGCGCTTGGGGTGGCTTGACCAGGGCCGTCAGGGCTCGGTTCGGCCGTTCCCCTTCCCGTAGCCATTGCACCCGCAGCCGACGCCGGATGTCGTCCCCTTCCTCTCTAAGAGCGGCCCGTACCTCCGTCTGCGCTTCCACCATTTCTTGAATCGACGCGGGGTCGCCGGGTGCCTCGGCGGCCTTCAGTTCTGCTTGCTCCGCTCGCTCGATGGCAGTCCGGCTCCGAGCCCCCGGTCGTACACGCGCATGTCTGGCCGCATGGCTGAGTTCTCTTATCTTCTCGACCATACGGGTCTTGAAGGGGCCCCACCACGACAGCCATCCCTCTGCGTCTTCCCTGGCAGGTTTGCCCGCCAGCTCTCCCGTGAGCCATTCGTCAAAGTGGTCGTGTAGCGGCCTCACTCTCATGAAGTCGCACCTAACCCTTTTCATGCCTGGGCCCTGCGCCAGGCCGGTCCTCGGGAGCAGGGTCACGGTAGCCATCCGGTGGTCCGACGGTGTTTGGCCCCTCATGGCCGCCGCTGCAATGAACGGGTGTATCGCGCTCGAGACATAGATCCTGTCCAGCCGGGACCCTCCCGGGGCTGGGGCGTGGTACATATGCGAGTATTCCCGCCCTTGGGGGTGCAGTGCGCGGTAGGAATCCGTGAGGTTCGTGCACGTTTCGGCAAACGCCCGCGCCACCGCCCTGTCCGCCACCCTCCCATTGGGTCCCGCGGAGCTGTCCTTTCCGGGGTCCATGACAAAGTTGAAGTCCCCGACCACCATCACCGGGTCCACCTCCGTGCTGCCCTGACTAATCGGAGCGATGAGCTTAGTAACAAAGGATGTTCGCTCTGCCGTGGGTGCACTGCCCGATGTGGGCAAGTAGACGTTTACCAGATGGATCTTGTGTCCTCGCCACATGAACGAGTACTGGCACATCCGGCCCCGATGCGGCATGGTGGGTCTGAGGTGGTTGGGTGTGGCTACTTGCTTGATTGTTGCGTGGGCCCCTGTGCGGGTGAGGATTGCAACCCCCCCTGTGTGGATGGACGGGGCATACGAATGTGCCACTACCTGCCAGCCTCTGATCTGCATGCCCGCTGTAGCCTTCGTCAGCGTCTCCGCAAAGCGCTGGAACTGCGGTTTTGTCGCAATGTGGGTTTCTTGGATGCACACAACGTCCATGTTTTCGCGTTCCCACCACTTCAGAGCGGCACATAGCTTGGCTGTGTGCGTTGGTGTCCTGAGCCCATCCGCGTTCCAAGAGCCCACCCTAAGCGGGCGATACCGCAGAGAGTGCCCGTCGCCCCTTGCCCTGGGCATTGCTTAGGTCATGACCTCATCCTCCCCCCCGTCCATGTTGCCCAGGGCATCGTATGCGTTCCGGGATAGGATAATCTGGCGGTCCGGCACCAGAACGATTGCCCGCCCCTTTCCACTCTGCCACTCCCCCTCGTCATCGTCCTCCACCCTCATCATGTCCTCCCCCTCGTCGGTTCCCACCTTGTAACTGTTGCATTAAACGGTAACTTGTACGGCACGGCACGTAGTGTGCCATGACAGCCACGAGACATGAATTTGAGGCAACCAACAAGGCGGCACCGTAGGAATGCTCATCCCTGGCTCACCGCTTCTGGAACTGTCCCGGGGCAGCGTGCGCGCGCGCGGTGTGGGTTGTGATGGCCATGTGGCGTGTGCAGCTCCAACGCCGGAGCTCAGCTGTGGCACGTATGTGTAGGGACTGCCATACCCGAGCTGGAACGGCATACAAAACGGGCACGGCGCCGACAGTGTGTGCGTGTGGGGCTGCGGAGGGCGAGGTTGTTGATTAATAGCGCGTGCACAGCTCGTGCCATGGCACCTGGACGATATGCCGCCGGGTGTTTGAGGCGGCGTATGCGTGCCGCCCTGTCCCAGGGTTCCTGCGGGAAGCATGGGTTCGGCAGCGGGCTCTAAGACGCAGCGCGGCCGGGAGGGCGGAGATCTGACCGTACTAGTCTAGGTCGTGTTGCCGACAAACGCTGGGGGCCAGCCAACATGCATTCCACATACGTACGATAGTGGAGCGGAGTGGATGCCAGCCAGGATGCCGCACGCTTCTTCAAGGCAGAAACTGCTGCACACACTGTTTTTATTATCCATGCAAGGTGCAACGCAATTTTTTGTGTAAAAATTCCTGCATGTTCGCATGGATTATGAATTGATAACCTTTGCTGGTAAGGTAGGCAGCGGGTAGGAACCGTTGAATGAAGTCAGGTGGTCAGCTACAGCAAAATTTCATCCTTGCGAAGTTGAGGTTGAAGCAATTCTGCTTATGTTTATTTTGTGTCCATAACCCGGTGGTCTGATCATTTGCCGCATTGCAAGACTTGTCGTGCAATCATTGCCTTGCAAAAACGGTCCAGATGGAGCTTTAAGGGAACCCATTGAGTTCGGTTTATATACAAACGTAGTTCATTTGTATATCGCTTGCAGGGCGCTTTGAGGAAGTTTGTCCAGCGAGGTACCTAGCCGGGCGGGAGTTTTGATCTTAAAATTCGAACACACATAAGTAAAATTTCGTAGTCACCCATCAGGCTGTACTAATTCCGGCTATTCGTTTGCCATGCCCCGCTTCCACTTCCGCCTACCTCGCAACCCTTCGGTTCGATGGTCGTACGTTGAAAAATCTTAAATACCCTCAGTACCTTCGGTCAAAGCTACGTCAAACCGTGCATGACTATTTACTGAGTTAATGTATTATTGCATTCCTATTTGTCTCTTTGGCGTCGATCGAACGACCGTATTTTAAATTTAATCATCAACCGTAAGCAACCGTAAGGGGATTCGCTCTGCCCATAAACTTACTGAACACAGTCAGTGCGACAGCAAAGAGCAAACATTATGTTGTCTTTAATTTCAGTGCGGCTCGCTCTAACGGCCGCCGCAACTTTAACTCTCGTCGTGTGCTCCTCCTGTTCCGCCGTGCGGCAAACTGAAGACCGCCTGGGAGTTGTCACTGGTAAGTCGGCAGAGCTCGTCGTGCCACGGTCCCTAATTTGCACAACTCAATACTGAAGAAATCAGCTCCATCTGACATCACCTGCCAGGGTTCCCACGCGAGCGAGCTGGCCAATCATTTACTTTGCGAGATGCAAGTCATGCACTCGAGGGCACGGGAAATTGCTGAATTGCGCCTGACCTGACTCAATAAATGCGTCGCGACTGCGTCCGGCTGTCGGTCTCGGATTGATGGTTTTTAATTACACGGCGAGCACTTCGACATACGTGTACTGTCCGGTACCGTCATTGCAGGCGGCGGTGTATCCCTTCAGCATCCGCAGCAGCTGCGGCTTAATTAGCAGCTGCCCGAACGGACCGTTGCGCATCGTGCATGCCGCGCAATACACTGCCGCCGACTGCTGCCCATTCTCGACCCTCACCCGATGTATGCCCTTCAACAACGAACCGCCCTCCCCAGGTACTCTGCTGAGTTCGTTGCGGAGAACAGTGCGCAGCGGACCTGATGTCCAGATCAATCTCCTTCAGGCGGACGGCGGCAGCCTGTACACCGTCAACTTCTGTGAAGCCCTGGGCAAGGTTTCCGTCCCACCGACCGGGTCTCGGGTGGAGATATCGTACAGCCGCATCACGGACCGCGTGATTCACACATGTACGGCACCACGGCAGCTGGGCACTACCGGTCATGGGGACGGCAAGGACAGTTTGCGACGCCGCCTTTTTGCGGCACAAGAACCGCTGACGCAGCCGTCTTACGTTGTGTTCATCGTAACCCTGTGCGGGTACGACCAGCCCGCGTCGATGACCCAGGAGGTGCGCGGTTGATTGCAGTAGCAACGGTCGGCGGTGAGGGTCCGCCTTGCACTTTACGGTTACATAACTCGTAACGAGCGCGACTTTGCAGCATTCAAGTCGCTGCGTGGTTATTAGTATCCAACGACCATGCACGATTGTAGTGGGGGCGCGCATGGGCACAGTCCGCATGTATGGAAGCGATGCGTGTGGGGCGGGTGTGTTGCATGTATGCCGCCTTGTCCGATGACTCGTCTGACGGACAGCGCACAGACCCATATCAAGCATTCGCTATCTATCCTGATGATCAATGGAGTCAACGAACCCAGCACTGAGTTTGTGTGTTGCCTTCGCTGTTTCCTTGTATGCAGATGGTGCGCGACGTGTTCTTCGGAACCAATCTCCTGAACCGCACCCTTAGCATGCAGTACGACTACTTCTTCGGGAGTTACCTGCCTATCAAGCGCAACGTATCTGGCTACTACAAGACATGCTCATACGGAAAGTCAGTTGTCGGCGACGTCCAGGTCCTCGGCCCTGTGGAGATCCCGTGCAACGGGACGGTGACGAACACCCCCGCAAACCTTCTCGGCCTCAATACCACGGGAGATTTCAACTCGACGCGGCTTTGCGATGCCGACAACCTGTTCAAGATACAGGAGTATGTAACCGCGTACGCCGCCACCCAGGGTGTCCAAGTGACTGACTACACGCACAGCTTTATAATCTTACCAAATGAATCCTTCGGGCTCGATGGTAAGCAATAATATATATGCGCGCGTATTTGTGGGCGCGTTTCGTTGTGCTCGTCCTTCAGGGTCCTTCCAGGGCTGCCGCCGAGTTAGTCTCTTCCAAAACCCTAACTACGCTATCTATGTGTACGTGCGTCCTGAAAACGGGTTGAGCCTGCACTTCTCGTTTCCTTCAATGTGCATACCTTTCCCTCGTTTCTTCTACTGCTGGGACATTTGTTCATGAATTTAGCGACACCGCAGATTATTTTTGGCGGCACCGCCTCAAGTAGCCATGCAGCATTGCTTCCTGCCTCTTGCGGGGCCTCTCCGAAGGCTCCCACGCACAACAGGTAATCCACCTGCTGAGCTCCCTCCCTCGCTGTTTTGTGGTGATAAATGATTAACAGGCTGCGCTGGAACAGTCGGGTTCGGAACCAATGGTCCCTTCAAGTCTGGCACTGGTAGCAATCTGTACGGCACAGGCTACATCTGGTCCGATGGGACTTGGACCAACTCGGGCCTGGAGCATATCCTTCACGAGGCAGGGCACAACTACTACATGATGCATGCCACCGTGCCGGGTAACTGCGACATCGGGGACCAGTGCGATGAGACGTGCGCCTTGGGCACGGATCACGGAAATGGTGGCATCCGCTGCTACAACGCGCCCCACGCATGGCAGGTGAGCGCGCTTGTGCGTATAACACTAGCGGTACAGCGTGGCACGGCTGGCAGGACAGCAGCCATACCTGCGGTTCTGTATCATTGGGTGGCTACGCCCGATGGCACGATGCAGCTTACACGGCACGATATACCTACACGACACGGTACGGTTGGCAGTACATTCATCGCGTGCGACGCGTGACTGGGGTAAATAATTAATCTCCCCGCCATGAGTTAGTAAAAACCCTCTTTCCTTGCTTCTCGGAGGACTCGAGCAGCTTTCTGGCACCTTGCCTGGAACCCAACAGCGGTTTGCTTGCACACTCAGAATGAATGTTTTCGTGGACATGTACGAGCGAACCTCATACGCAATCACAATCTATCGATAATTATTATGCGCGGGCGTCAGCCGGCGTTTTGGTTGGGGGTCCTGCTGCGGTTCGGATTGTGGATGGTCGTTGCGCCCCGCTGGCCCTGCCCTCTTATTGCTATGGCCTGGTCCCCGCCCCAGTGTTGTAACTGCTAGTACTACATACATACGGCAATACAGCGCACGCTCACCCATACGTACGACGGGGCACCGAAGACACGGAATACATACAATCGTATTGCCCTGCCCCGCCTCGCAGATGGGTTGGGCGGAGCCTCTGCTGGAGCTCAACACCTCCAACCTCCGAATCGCTCTTCCGGTCTCTGTCTGGATACCGCCCCAGCTGGACGGCCCGCGCTCATTCGTCATGGCCTCGCTTGGCAATCCAAAGGTCAATCCAACCCGGCGCCTCTTTGTTTCAGTCCGCAAGAACCAGGCGCCGTACGACCTTCTGTTTCCAAGATGGGACACTACATCGCATGTCCTGGTCCACAGCTTCGACGGGGACGACCGAAACAACGGCTTCGCAAATACCGTTCGGCTTGCACATTTGAACAAGCAACTGTCCTGGAGGTATAACACGATGTACGTGGACACGGAAACCAACCTGGTTGTACGCCTTGAACAAGTGAATCTCACGAGCGGCGCTGTCCTGACTACGTTCTGCCGTCGTGCTGGTGAGACCGAGAGAGTGTGCGGCGACAAAGTCGACGACGACTGCGACGGTTTGATGGATGATCAAGATCCGGATTGTACTGGCAGGCTCCCGCCGCCACGTCCCCCACCATCACCCCGCCCGCCGCCAGGGCCTCGCATGCCTCGCATGCCTCCTCGCCCCAGCACTCCACGGAACATGCTTGCTGGTAAACCCGACTATGCCAACAAGTTGGTCGTCGGAGACCATTAGGCGCCAGCACATTCGTGCACGGCAGGGCGCTAGCATGTACCTCAATCACTCAAAACACTTTAATTTAATTACCTCGGTTGCAACCAATCGTGGACGACGGATACTCGGCTGTAGCTGTGGAGATTGCTTGCAATGACTGCTACTGATGAGAGCGTGCGTGCGTGGAGAGGAAGCTGAACGTGCATGCTTCGTGCACCGTCCCCGTTTGTGCTAGCAATACTAGCAGTCATGCATGTGTTTGCCGTGTGTTTGTTGACGTGCGTGCGTGCACGCACGGCGCTTGGCTGAAACATTTTGATTGCATGCATGGATGGATGGGCCGCAATGGTGGAATGCGTGCATGAGCTATAAGCGACGGAATGGTGCGTGGACGTTGATTGGTGTACATTGATGACGGACAGACGTAAATGTGCGTACTTCAGTTCCAAAACCCGCCTAAGTAGCTTACATAGCTAGCTCATCCTGCTGTGCCATGCACGCCCGTGTGCATGTACGTCTGTGAGTACAAATGCCGGGTTCTGTTGCATTGATAGATAGAAAGGGCAGTCTTCTGCAAGTCCCGCCGTCGGGCTGTGGCTGATGATGTCGTGCATCTCATCTGGACGGGGCGTGTGAAAGACCTGTGGTAGTTTCAGCTTCATTGTTTGGATGCGCGTTAGAAGTTTTATTTGCGTACAAGTGAATGCACAGTGTCGTTCATATACTTATATATGGATGCGGTTTTCCGGTGACTCTCAATGAATTGCTCGCTTGCACACACACACACACACACACACACACGCACACACACGCACACGTACATATCGTACATACACATGCTGACATGGGGTGGTTGCATCGAGACGTGCCTCATGTTTACAGCGGTCATCCATGAGTACAGACCGGGAGCGTAATTTATGAGCGTGCTTAATTTCATTTTCACTGATATGGCTGAATTGGGGATGCATGACGACAAACACATGCATGCATGGACACGCGCGCGCGTGGATGGGTGAAGGTAAGGGTCTTAATTTCCAAGCAAGGTCGGTTTGAGTTGGTGCTTGTACGTGCGGTGGGCTGGTTGATTCATGCAGGCGGCGCCTTGTTTCACGCAGGTGAATGTCTTGCTTGCCTTTTTTATTCTACCTCGCGCGGTCGGTGCGTGTAGTGTGTGCAATGCCTAGGACCTGACGCCAGGATGCGTGAGGGGTATTACTTGCTTGATGTTGCTTGCTCGGGGCATTTCCGCGGACGGATACTGGCAAATCAGCAGTGGAAGGATCCGAGCAAGGGCCCAGGCCGCGAAGTAGCTGAGACGAAGTACTGGTGTCGTCTGGAGGCAACGACTTGAAGATGTATGATGTGTGGTGCGTGGAGTTCAGGCGTCCATCCTATGAATTCCTTCATCAGGCACCTATCTAATCATCAGCTAGCTTGCATGGGGTTCTGCTGCGAGTGTGACGGGTAAGTACGCCGGCTTGGCAGTCCTTGGGTGATGAGGAACCTTGTTTTGGCTCCTGCGCTTGCTGCAGCTGCAACCTATCTCTGTAACGTTGAACAACGCACTCCGTTCGGGATTATTATGTGAGGCAATGCGTTCACGCCATTATTCATAGCTTCTGCAGGCTAATGTGTGGAATCGTCCACACATTACAGCGATACATACATAAATCCATACATAAATCCATACAGCGATACATACATAAATCCATACATAAATCCATACAGCGATACATACATAAATCCATAAATACATACATAATAACTGTTATGGCACGACTGTTATGGCACGACATATATGCCCCTGGAGTTCCAGGTTCGACCCCGACCGAGAGCGGGCCAAAGACCCTCGATAGTAAGAGGGCAAGGGTGCCCCCATGTCGATGGACGGTGAAGGACCCGATTAAAGTGACCTGCAAGCTGACCAGGAGCGGAGTTGACGCCTTAGTTGATTCGGCAGATTCCGCTGGATGCCGGTGGTGGGTGCTGAACCCGGGAAGAGCACTGATTCCGGAGAAGTCGGCGGCATGGGAGACCGGATGAGGGTGCCCCGAAATACCGGGGAAGGTAGGGACTGCCAGGTTAGTGGCCACGGGTGAAGCTGAACCCCCCTATCCCACACAATCATAAATCCATGGGACGGGCGGGAGTGAGTCAGCGCTCTGGGCCGGGGGAGCAGCAGGAAGCAAGCAGGGCGGGGCGGTCTGAGAGATCAGTAATGAGCTGCTTGTTGAGTTGCAGTCAAGAACATTATTGTCCGCCTGTTGTACATACACCCACGCACCTTTGGGGGTGTCGTAACGATTGTAAACCCTAGCGCATTATTGCTATAGAACATCCGATAAGTGAGACTGTCCATGCTGACGGCCTGGGCGCAACAACCGCCCAACGGCCCGATGTGCAGTCGTCCACACCTACCCACGGATCGCATCCATCACAGGCTCGGGTCCCAGGGGTGGGGTCTCCAGGGTCGGCCACCTGTCTAAGGTTCCAGACGGCGGCGGGGCGGCTACCATGGTCCCAGGGGTCTCACGCCTCCCAGGCGCCGCAACCGTCGGCCTGGGTCGCAGGGGTCCACACCCAGGCGCCCGCTCCCAGGAATCGGGTCGGGCCCCCGGGCTGGCCTCGGGCCCCACGGGTCAGGTCGGATCGTCCCAGGGGTCGCATCCCGGGGGCGGGAGGCGTGCTAGCTAGGGTTTGAGTGATGTGATACGCACGTGCCCACATGCATCTGCCGGCACACCCACACCTATTTCCATTCACTTCCGGCCAATGCATGGCCGGGCCCGGGGTTGCTTTGGCTGGGGATGGCATAAGCGTGGCCTGGATGGGTGGAATGGTGTGGTAACAGTGTTGCTATCTTAAATAAAAATAATATTTACGGGCAAAAAACCCGGAAATTTTCTATTTCCCGGACCCCCAAAAAACCTGCGAGATTTCATTTAATTGACGCTGTGGAGAGCTGGAAATCTGCCCTGCCAACTATTTTCCAGACTGCCAAAAAGGTCTGAAAATCTGCAGGCGGAGGGGCAATTCCTGCGTCGTACACCTGTCTACCGCCAAAACGCACTCTGATGCCGTGTCCCCAACTCCTGGTTACCCTCCCATATGCATCCGCGACGCAAGGAAAGCGTGCATTAGGTTACTATATATGCCCTTCAATACGGAGCTGTTACACTGTGATGCCCATGAATCACTGACTGTGGCCCTGCTGCCGAATCACGCAGAAATATTTCCGGCCTGCCTCAGAGGTTTTTATTTCCTGGCACCTAGGAAGGCCCCCAAAATCTGCCCTGCCAAAGGTTTTTTGGCTATTGGCGACAGGCCGGAAACCTGCGGAATTCTATGTTGAGTTGCAGTCGAGAACATGCATTGTCTGTCTGTTACACACCCACCGTTGGGAATGTCGTACGCTTTTCAACCCGAGCGCATTGCTGTATGGCTGGAGACAATGACATCCATGTACTTCGTTCCTATTACAATACCGTACTGACGCTACGTAATTATCTGCGAAAAAATAATCGATTAATAATGGGGATCTTACACAGCGCGAAACAAAACTCTCAAGCGCACTTCGCAAATAATTAAAGTTCCCAAACAAATCCCCCCTGCCTGAGCCTCGCAAACGTTTCTCGCAAGGACAGGCAAGGAGAGGCGGCGACGGCCGGTGCGCCGATGGGGGACGGCCCGTTTCAGCCGACACGGGGCCGCGGCAGGCGGGCAGGAAGGTAAGGGCGGCACAGGAAGAGGGTGGGAGGGCGGGCCATTGCACGGGGCGAGGATGGCTGCTGCGCTCTTCACAGACGCTGGACTGACCGATGCGAGTCCACAAACTTTTGTTTTCATGCGAAGACTACGTTACAAAAGGGTACCTGCACGCAGAGAAAAACGTCTTCGTGATAGGGTATGTAGGGCCGGGTGAGGGCGCACTACCGCGGGTCGGATCACCTAGGCCTACAGACCAACCGCTTCACGGCAGCACCCAAACGTAGCTACGAATCCCGAAATTGTCAACACAGTCGCAAGCAGCGACACAAGAGCTACAATGGCTCGTACACCGTACGGCAAAGACACTCCGTATTCACAGAAAACCTTAGTTTTCATACGCTTCGCGTAGAAAACTTTCAGTTTAACGAAGGCGCTCGAGGTCGCAAACTTTAATAAGCGATTCTGAAAAAACTCCGACCGATGCCTCGTAAAATAATTAGCGTCGCAAACATGAAAAACTAATTATTTCGGGTCTCTTAAATAATTAGGGTCGCAAATAATGAGCAACAGTACGGTACCATAGCTCGCTCGTAGGCGCCTCACCTCATCAACCCCGACCAATGCAAGGACTGCGTGCGCACCCATCCTCGGGGGTCCATGCAGCCACACCGGCCAGCACAACAGGTTACATACCAGCGCGCCAGGATTATTGCCTCTCCTGCGCCAGACCCGCCAAATAAATCACATACATGCATGATGACGGAGAGGGAGCCAGGATTTGAACAGCGGATCTCACTCTGGACAGTATGTATTCCAGTGTCTTTGCCATTAGATGACCCGCCATATTGTCTTTACGAGTCGCGGGTGGTCGACCAGCAGGGAGCGAGCACGTTCGTTTGGTGAGCACAGCTGGGGTGCACAGCCTGTCAGTGGTGACACACTTGGGGGTTGCTGGACAGACCCAGCAACGAACGATATAGCAATGGATACAGCATCGAAGTATGTGTGAACAGCCTCGGTTACCCCCCTCGGTATGGACTCGGCGGTAGTATCCTTGGGTTGGATTATGGGGTTGGTAACCCCCGGGCTTGGGTAACCCCGCTTAAGTACCCCGGGGTTGGGTACCCCCGCTTAAGTACCCGGGTAACCCCCCCTTTACCCCCTTATTATGGGGGTTTTGTATGCAATAGGGAAGAGAGAGGGACGACATCATCAGCGGTTACCTGTCTATCATCAGGTATATATTAGGAAATGATTTCAACACCATAGCTGGATGCATGATTGTGCATGCACGCAGATGCCGAGTGACCTGCGTGCGTGTAGCGCGTGTAGTGCGTGTAGTGCGTGTAGTGCGTGCACGATTGCGTGCATGCGTGCGTGGTTCGGTGATGGATCGACGACAGATCCCGCGCGCCGTCCATATGATGGCCCCATCAGATTTCCTACGTGAGGAAGAAATCTGAGGTTAATGAAATATTTTAATCTCCTGCCGTTCAGGCAGAGTGGGTTTTAGGCGGTCGTTCCTCCCCCTTCCGTTACTTCCGTCACTAGCTAAGTGTAGTCGTGCTGGAGTGATCCGAGATCGGTAGCATCAGCTTGCAAGCGTCTTTGGTTAAGACGGGTCACAACAAATGGTATCGAGACCGAGGAGTCCCCGGATCGAGCCGCGATGGCAACCCGAGTTGGGTTCGTGCCTGTGGTCGTGAGCGATTCATGTGCGAGTTGCCGTGTATCGCCCTACAGGCGGATGTCAGTGGTGCGAATGGCAAGTGATCATTCAGCTGAACCTGGTTTGATACTCGACGCGGACGTCGAGCGAGCCCTGAAAGGGGGGGATAAATGTAGTGGTCCTGGAGTGATCCGAGATCGGTAGCATCAGCTTGCAAGCGTCTTTGGTTAAGACGGGTCACAACACTAAGCTGTCGCGCTATTATATATACATAGCATCACGGACAAACCACGGTCGTCCTTATTTTCTGATTCGGCGAATTGGCGTGTCTGTGTGAGTGATGTTGGTGTTCAGTTCCTCGTGGTCTCGGAGTTATCTCCGATGGTAGGTTTGTCGTACTTGTGATTTACGTCGAGCGAGGCTTTGCTTGCTTGTGAGCTTTGTCTCAATATGCTCGCTCTTCAGCAATAGCCGATAGATAGATGAACAACTAGTAGGCCCCTTTCGGACCTGGCCTAGCGGAAGAGACATGCAACGTCTTGTCGAGCGTCATCAACGGTTCCACAGCCTGGCGGGGGGGCACAGACAGACCGTACTGCTTGCGAATTGACGCAGGCGGGGCCGCCATCATGTAAAGGTGTCGGGGGAATTAATTCGCAAGCAGCGGGAAGGCTGTGCGGCGGCCATGTGGGGGTGTGCTTCGTCGGGCCAGTACCCAACCAGCCCGGGCCTGCAAACCCTCTGGACCGCCCTTCGGGCCACCTGGCTGTGGGCCGTCTGGTGCCACCACCAAGCCGCTGACACCGCGCCCTGCCCCTCCGAAGCGGTCGTCACCCAGGTGGTCAGCGAGCTCCAACCGCCGCACGGCCACATGGGTGAACCGCCACACGGCCGGATGGCCACACGGGCGCTCCACACGGATCAGCACACCGTCAACGGGGGGGCAGCGGCTCTGCAGAGCAGGCCGCGGCCAACAAACGGCTGCGAAGGGCGATAGGCGGCGCCGCCGGCTAGCCGCCACACAGCTGGATAGCCACACAACCCGCCAAGCCAAGTACCACACACCCCCGCCGCCACGCCCCGCCGCACCGCCCCACCGGGAACGGCGGCACGGACGGACGCATACGCAGACAGGGGGGACCACCGCAGGGATGCATAGGCAGACAGGGGGGACCACCGCACGGACGAAGGGATGAGCACACGAATGGATGGGTGGAGGGGCGGACCCGGGAGGAGCACACGCACGGGAGGAGCACACGCACGGACGGGGGGATGGAGGCATGGGGGCACGGGAGCGATGGGGGGCTAACGGGCGGGGTGAACCGACTGGAGGATTGGGTAGACAGCAGGGGTGGACGAGCACACGGCCGAACGGCCGCGAAGGGCCGATAGGCGGCGCCGCCGGCTCCTCACGGACACCCCACATCTCCCATTGCACGGCCGGCTCGCCACACGGCCGCATGGGCCAAGGGCTACATGGGCGCACCCCGGCCGCATGGGCGGACGGGCGGACCGGCGCATGGGCGTCATCAATATGTTCCTCATCCGGCCGAGACTACCGAGACCTACCTCTATTATTCACGTTCTGCACATATAGTGCAGCTATTTTCGATATGGACAGCTGTGTTTCACGACGCAGCGCCTTTGCTCAGAGCCGGCCTGTTGATCCTACGTGTTCCGACTACCATGACCGCGGCAGCCACCTGCGTGGTTCATTTCTTACAGCAATGACCACGCATATTGTATCTTTATGCAGACTCGTTGTGGTGCAACTGTGATGGATGGCCAACTCGCGCGGTTCCCTAGTCCGGGTTAGGCACATGTTTCGTTAGTTCGATGGACGTCATTTCGTCGTGACAAAGCACACGTGCGTTGGATATTCTAATAAGCTGCTGTATGTTTGCGCGTGCACATACACATGCACGCAGACCATTTAATCAATTATTTCATGCTCGCTTTCCCACGCACGCACCCGCCGCGCGCCGCCGACGGTGAACGTTCAATTCGTTTTGTTTGAAGAGCAATCGATCGACGGATCGTTGTTGACGGAAGCAACCAGTGTGCACGGTCATTTCAGCGATTTGCTTATGTTCACAGCCAAGAGCGAAGGTTACCATGACGTGCTGTGATGAAACTTAACGTTGGTCTTTAGGTTACCGTTCGCCCTCCAAGGGTTGTACTTAGAGAACGTTTGGATGATCTTACCAATATATATGTACTGCCGCTTCTGAGAATGCAAAACTGAAATTACTTCTGACGATTATAAAGTAGTAACATGATACTTGTCGTCCGCATCTTATATATATGTATAAGCGGCAGTACACGCACGACAATGTCGCTCAGCTCTGATATTTCTCGGAACAAATAAGACAATTATGCATGTTTACTTTATGTTTTTGTACTTTACAGACCAGCAGTGTTTCAACTCCATACAGCAGGGCAACAGGGGCGGGGCTTCCACGCAAGATATTTTGAGTATTTTGTGTTACGAATAGTAATTATATAAAATTATCGATCTTTAATGGTTCACAGGCATTCGTTAGTTCGTCTGTGCGCGGATAGGTGCCGTGGGGGTCGCCGTCCGTCGGAAGAGGTCCGTCGGAAGCTGACGAGATAGTAAGGACGCAAGCAAACAACAAACACAGAGAGTCAAGCGAGACTGCTGATATGGAAGGGCATGTATAGGTATGGGTTTTATCTACCAAACGAGCGTTGAACGAAGACTTTGTCTCCGCACGAAGCAAGAATGAACGGTGGGCGAGCGAAGCAAGGGTGTTTGGTGTGTTCTGCAAAACAAATAAAGGGTGGGAGGTTCCCAGAGTGCCGGGATCATGCGCTCGATTAATTAGTCTCATAATCACAATCCAATGAATGTAGATGTATATGCGCGAGCTCAAATGTTACAGTAATGTGTAATCCATTTAGTTGAATTGATTTAGATTTGTACATTGATTTGTATCCAACCCACGCTGTTCCCGTGAACGAACTACATTTTATATATGTATGTATAAAGGTATACATTCAAACTTACATAGTTGTATGCACAAGCAAGACCGTTGCATGTCGTACAAGTGATGTGTGAATGCATGTAAAGCCGTGCGTGCCATTTGATTATTTAGATTATTATTGAGAGTAAACGGAAATATATAAGTATTGATTGTTCTGTGTATTGCTTCCGCACTATATATCGACTGCATGCATACGTAATCTAGCAGAACTTTCCTTCAACATGTTTACACTCTTCCTTTGAGATTTACATTTAGACTTCGAATATATATATAGGGTTTTTTATTTCGTTATTCATGACTCTTCGCTTACCATCTTGCCGCCTGCAACCGTTCGATTACCCAGCCGCGCCATACATGAAAAATGTGACTTATCATAAGTGCCCTCTCAGCAACCCCACGTTAAACCAATCCAAACGGCATAAATTGTTTATTTATACAGCTTGTATTGAAGGATATCAGGTAGCGCGCAACGCACGACGCACACAAACGACCAGGACGGCATGCATGTGTTTGTGCATGCGCGAGCGCGCACCAACCGTCTTGCACCAAGTGCGCAAGTGTGTGTGCCACCATTCGCGGCTGTCAAATACACAAGCATTGCGTTGAATAGAGGGTATAATTGCTTGTGCATGTGACGGCCAACGGCGCCAACTACGCCAACCGGCTAAACCGACTTACGTTGATTACATTGCTCGCTGTCGGCGTTAACGATTCCGGCGGGCAACTGTGGAGACAACGGATTTGACCAGTGCGACGAGACGTGCACCATGGGCACGGATCACGGAAATGGGAGATCCGCTGCTTCAATGCGCCCACTCATGGCAGGTGAGCACATCCGACACGTAACAATAATAATCTGTTTCCTGCCGCACGTGCGTACATATGCGTGCTGCGTTGGGGGGTCTTGCGTGCGTGCCTGCTGCCCACGCAGCGTGCGTGCGCCGAAGCATAACAAGCGAGGTAGTCCGTATTCTCCTGCCTGGAAGCCACCAACGAACGACGCCAAAGACGGATCCCATTGATTGAAGGATCCAGCATATATAATCTTCATCATCCATTCCGTAAACCAGCTAGGCAATGTTTGCCTGCCGTAATAAACGGCCAGCTAGCTGCGGGCGGGTGTGCATCAAAACGAAGGCACGCACTACACGCACGTAACAAAAGACTACAAGCAAGCAAGCGCAGCAGCAGCTTGGATAGGCGCGCGCGCGCACTTATTTTGCATATGTATGTACATGCGTGCGCGCCTACGTAGTCGTTATACTAATAGTACGATTGATTGATAGCTTTTTGCGCCACCTGATGACTGAATAAAATCGATCAAATCTGGCCCGTTGTTTAACGTATTTAGCCTGTATACCATTGTACCAACTCCTTTCCCTAGTATATGTACCCCCGGAGCAACGCTGGATTATTCGGGATCGTTAAGTGACCACGCACGCAGCTATCTTGTACACACGTGCGTGCATGCAAGCGCTGTATGTGTCGGTATCCGTCTGCTTGCATGCATGCCTGTATCAACTCGCTAAACTCGCTCGCTACGTACCTTTGCTCACTTGTCTTACAGTTACTTCGTTTATTTTCCTTATTTACGTACCATCAGTAGTGAGCAGAAGTCCGTCACGCTTCATACTTAAGCAAGGATTGCATCGATGTTCGTTGTATTCGTTGTATTCGTTGTCTTATCGATCGATCGGACTTGCACGTGATGACGAACGTGTACGCACGAGAAGTGGCCATTTATTCCGCGGCCGGCGGCCGGCACGTACGGCGGTTGCGTACGTCCCGATATTGTTGAGGACGTCACAGTGGACCCGCGGGTCGTCAGAGTCGGTGACAGTAGTGACAGCCAAACAAAGCCGATGTATAATTTGGTGATGATGATGGTTATTGTTAAGGTCGTTACAATGGACTCCGCGGGTCATCGGTGACAGTCAAGCAAAGCCGGTATACAATTTGGTGATTATGGCCATGCATGCAGTTGCGTGGATAAATCGTTCACGCTACTCGCTCGCTCACGCGCATGTTACGTACTGCGTACATGCATGATGTGCACCGCGACCATCTCTGCATGTTGAAATGCATTCCATTACTATCGTAATAATGTGTTTGCATTCCTGAGATTGGGTTCGAACGGAAGATGGCACACCGATGGCCGGCAGTAGCAAGGGTAGAACCCCCGCGCCAATGCAGCAGCTTTCTTCATTGGGGAAGAGGCAAACCTTCTGTTACCGTCTGCACGCACGACATACCACTCAGACGGCGTAGTGGGTATATATGTGAAATTTTCCGGCTGTATGGAATCGCAAATTATACTAATATATTTATCCGTCCTTTAGTTGCTTGCGCTATACATTACATCTCTGTGATTCGCACTCGCTCATCACTAGCAACTGCAAGGCCCTGCCGTACTCTCTAACGACTGTCAAAAATCACGGTTCTCTCTACATAAAGCAACTCGTTCGGGCTGTCGACATGTATACGGTGATGATGCAACATCGATTAGACGAGCGTATGAAACAAAGCGGCACGCAGGAAACAACCGCAGAGTATGTACGGCGGGGGCGGGGTCACGTAAGGGTGCACGTACGTAATTGCGTGCTTAACATTCGTTCATTGGCATCCCGCAAGGGCAGCCGCACAATGGCTGACCCTTGCAATGGAAGCTGAGTTCCTTCGGCTTTACACGAACTCAGCTTCCATGCGTGGAGTGCCTGGAATGCCTGGAAGCGTTAGGGTAGCCTTTCGCCCTATCGATTATTGCTTGGTCCGTCCGCTTGACGCCGGGCCGGCACACATACATACATATACATCTCGGGCTATAACTTTAACCGTGCGTGGCACAGGGCCACTTTCCGATCGTGCTGCGAAGCACCGGACGCGCTTACAATTCGCAAAACCTCTGGGCCGCACTTCCCCTGTGACCTGCCCTGAAGCGTCTGCCTTGCTGTTGTCCGCCTGTCTAGCCCGCTCGAAGCGGAGGGCAGTCCCTCACCACTGGCAGTCCCTCACCAAACGTTCCGTACGTTTATACCCTTGCGAAACACCTCGTATGCCCGGGAGAGACGACATGCGGGATGGGGATCTACGGCCCCGGGCCTGAGATACGGTACGCAACGCGTGGGCGGCCTGTGCTCTCCGTCAAGCCTGCCATCCCTCAATGGCCCGGCGCCCTTCCTAGTTTTCCGGGGCCCTCCGCGCTGCCAAGCGCGGCTCCGGCACTCCCTCCGCCACGAGACAAATGACTCCACTACGTCAGGCAGGGCGACGTCCGTCCGCCCCCGCACGAACACGCCCATTCCCGCAAATCATACAAGGGAGGGTGGGTGGGAAAGACGAACACAAACTTCGCAAGGGCACGCCGCCGCAGCGTTGTCACTCGGCAAAAGTAAAGTGCGCCAAAACCGAAATGATCCGATGTGTGCTGGATCCCTGCACTCCTTATAAAGAGCTGCAGGTTTGTGGACAAGGTAGCCACTGAATCAGAGCCGACTGCCGTCAGTTCGAGAATTGGGAAACCCGCTGTGCCCGTCTTACAAACTTCAACCACCGACCGTTGCTGGAACACTCCGCACCGTGCCTTCTATCACACCCACTTGCGCCCTCCTACGCCCGCTTAGAAACAAATTTTTGAGCTTCGCCCAAAATTGCCATTATTTCCATCGCCCTACCAACTCATAGGGGGTCTGACAGGCTCTGACAGGCGTGCCTGTCAGGAAATGTTAGCCTGACAGCCTTAGCCAACATTTGCGCCGCTGTTATTGGCTGTTGAATCGACACCGTCTGGGCTCTGACAGTTCCCAGCAATGTCAGTGACGGTCGCGATAACTTGGCTGTGACAGGCTGTTAGTGGCTGTTTGGGCGGTGTCCAACGCTGTTACCCACAGTGCAGAAGGTATGATGCCTAATGTTGACGTCTAACAACAACAGGAGTGTATGTACTCGTTAGTGTTGGCGGAGGCTATCCGGTATCATTCTATGGGGATGAGGAGCCGGTTTTCTTTTCGAGGACAATGCACGCAGCTGTCATTTTACTCACTGCGCTGGGTGAAATGTAACACGAAGCCTGTGCTTGGCTTTATCCACTTCTGGGGGTTCCACCCTCTGCTGTGCCTATCCCTTTCGTTCAAAGTTGGTAGTGTTGCCGCTCTGCGCCTCTGCTTTGCTTAGCTTGCTTCGGTGTCTGTCTGGGTGGGGTCATGACCCGGTGTTTTTTGTTTGCAGCGTTGAGGTGTGGTTAGTGTGGTGGTCTGATTGCCGCCTTGTCGGTGGGTAGTGGGGCCTGCCTGCTGGGCTTGCTCCAGTATACACCGATGCATGATCCCTTTGGGGTCCGCTCCTGC